>OY757911.1:116288398-116293398 GCA_963585895.1 Sepioteuthis lessoniana
TGTACATATTAGGTCACTTCAGAATGATGCTGTTCAGGATAGATTTTTTAATCATACAAGTATCGATTTTCAACTCATCACCGGATCGATTTTCTTATACCTCTAAAAGAGAAAAACTGGTGGTTCTTCTCGTTTCGTGCCCTATGCATGAGATCATCAGGGATGAATCCAGCCCTGATATATATATATATATATGATTTTATTCTAACCGTCTTTGAAAAGTACGTTATTAATTTAATTGATTCTGTGGGATCTGAAGGTGAAAAAAAAAAACTCAATCTTCAGACAGAAGATTTTCTGTCAAAGGATTGTGTTTTTTCCTTTATTTATTTCTTACCAAAGAAGGTGAGAGTAGAACTATTTAGTTTTTATAGTGCTCTGCAAACCGGCGTAAGAGTACTTTTTTTAATGAACATTTTCAAACAATTTTTTATAGTATCGTTATTTATTCACACACAAACACGTAAATACACAGACATGCGCACATACCAACACAGACACAGATACACAGACAGAGCCACATACACACTCACACACACACACACACACACACACACACACACACACACATATATATATATATATATATATATAGAATGAAGCTGCTCGTAGTGCAATGGTTACTGTTGTGGTAAATGGACCCAGTGACCCGAGTACAAATCCTAGACGCAGCTGTTTGCATTTTCCATGCCGTTAATACTTTTGGGAAAGGTATGTATCTATCTATCTTCCTTCTAGATAAGGGTAAATAGTCGGGCTGTCTGGGCACCATAACCTTGGTATGGCAACCAATCAAAGAAAAGTAAAACGGAATTCAAGCCTGTTAAATTCTGATTAATACCTGACCAAGTGCCGTATCTCTCTTACGTGGTAAGTTCCTATATATATATATATATATATATATATATATATAAACAAGAAATTTAGAAATTGTATTCCATTTCCATGATAAATTTCGTTCGTTTATTTAAGCTCGACAAATGTAATAAGCGAAATAATTTCATTTTGGAAATGGAATGCTATTTCTAGATTTCTTGTTTTAATTTTTTTTTCTCTGCAAGTATATTTTGTATTGAATAACCGTACAATGAGCACTCATTCTTTGGATATTCACAATCCTTTTTTACTTTATATATATATATATATATATATATATATATATATATATATATATATATATATATGAGTATTCTTTGGTCCAGTTAAACCGGAGTTGTGAGTAATTCCATTAGGACAAGAAATTATTCATGAGTGAATATTTAAATTTTCCTGGTAAATCCTATGTGACCGGTTTTGTTGTTTTCTTAAAGTATATATATATATATATATATATATATATATATATATATATATTTATATATATATATATATATGTATATATATATATATATATACAATAATGTTCTTTTGTAAAGTAATAAACTGAATTTTATGTTAATTTCGTAGAAAGATGACTTCTTAGATTTGATTTGATATTTGATTCCTATAAACTTTATATAAATCAAAGTATGACGATTATTTCAAAAGAAGTTTAAAATTAGGGGTACAATGTTCAAACATATTTTTTCGGTGAATTTACTGCCTGATATTAATATCACTAATGCGTGGAATTTTTCTTTGAGTAACTTATTTCCTAAAATAGCTTTTAATGATTTTTGATTTTGTATATGACAGTTTGTATGATATATCTTGAAGAATCCTGTCATTTTTCTTATTAATTTTTATGCATTTCTGCACGACTAAACGAAGAAAAGGACTTGCATTGAAGACTCCGTGGGATTTAGTTCGAATAGATTCTTCCTTTTAAAATAGCCATCATAATTTTTTTTTTAATTTTCTTTTTTCCGTGAGGCATTTAAACATAAATTATTCTATTTCTAGTTTTATTTCAATGTCTGATTGGTATTAAAAAAAAGTGCACTCTTAATAAATACATTTTTTTGTGACATGTTTTACACCTTAATGCGGATTTTTGGTGGGGTTATTTTCTTCAAAACATTATGCTATTATTCTTGCGAAATTCTTACAATTATTTTAATTCCATCATATTTTTTAATGATTTTTTATCGTTTTTCACATCAGCGTTAGCTGATTATTATTTTTTTTTTTTTTTTACTCATTAGACTTTTTCGCATCAGCATAAGCTGATGGTCTTTCACTGGAGATTGAGTGACAGTTATTATTATTATTATTATTATTATTATTATTATTATTATTATTATTGTTGTTGTTGTTGTTGTTATAGTAGCTGTTGTTATTTTTGCTGGTGGTGGTGTTGTTTGCTTATGTTAAATTGTTTTTGTTTTGTTAGTTGTTACTTAGGAAAAGACCTTGTGTTGGTGCTATCTTCCTTGATGAATATTATCTTATTATTGTTTTCCTCCATTTTATTTCTATCAAATCGGAGTCGATGTATTCTTCAACATTAATACAATTCGATTGTTAGTTTTAATATTTTTTTAACATTATAAAACACTGTTCGTTATTACAATAATTTTATCCCTAGTTTTTTTTTTCCATTGTTTTATTGTTTTTGTTTTTTTATAACGACTCTCTTAATCGATACGTTCTTCTCTTAGGGTAGAGAAAAAATAGAAAATAGGAACTAAAGACGTCATCTTACCACCTAAGAAGACAGTTTTTCATGGAAAGCAGATTCTGTATTTATACTTATTTATTCATTCTCTCTCTCTCTCTCTCTCTCTCTCTCTCTCTCTCTCTCTCTCTCTCTCTCTCAGTTATATTTTCATCTTCTCATTCTTCCCATTTCTCTCTCTCTCTCTCTCTCTCTCTCTCTCTCTCTCTCTCTCCTTAATAATCTCCCCTATCACTTTCACGGCCCTCTCCCCGATCCTGCTTTCGTTTTCCTTGTTCTTTTCCTCTCAGTCTTAGCTCTTCTCCCTTCACTTTTCCATCTCTCTCTCTCTCCCCCTCTCTCTCTCTCTCCTTTAACCACTTTTCATATACTTTCTTAGCTTTTCTAAACTATTTCTGTCCCTTTCTTTTATCCTTCTTGGCAATTGGCTATCTGGAAATAAATCTTAAGCAGGGTAGAAAGTAATGAAAAATTTCCGTTTTGGGTACAATACTAAATTACGATAACCAAAAAATAAATGATAATTCAAAGAGGTAGAGAAATTTGTTTGCTTGTTTTGTTGTTTAATGGCATATCAACCTTCCTGGGGTTTTTATGCCAACTGCCGTCCTTCTAGAAGAACAGTAGTGGTACTATTTAACCCAGTGCTGGGAGGAGAAATTAGTTAATACAAGGATCATTAAATAAGTTTCCAGACATTTTTGGAAAAGGGCACTTTTATTGATAATACACACATGAAACTCTACTCCCCTTCG
This sequence comes from Sepioteuthis lessoniana, assembly GCA_963585895.1. Taxonomy (NCBI): domain Eukaryota; kingdom Metazoa; phylum Mollusca; class Cephalopoda; order Myopsida; family Loliginidae; genus Sepioteuthis; species Sepioteuthis lessoniana. The sequence goes on from OY757911.1 coordinate 116,291,750, forward strand.
ACGTAATCTCTTCCAGCTGTAATGCACTTGTTGTACCGTTCCAACAACTTCTGGAAGGCCTCATGGAAATCCTTTTGTGTGAGCGTGTCAATGGCCTTCGTCACAGCCTTTTTCATCTCCTCAATTGTCTCATAACGAAAGCCTCTGAGCTTAGGGAATAAGCAAAAGTCACAGGGAGCAAGGTCTGGGCGATAGGGAGGGTGACGAACTGTCTTGATGCCCATCTTGGTCAAATAGTCGGTAACAAAGATGGAGTTGTGGACTGCTGCATTGTCCTGGTGAAAATGCCTCTGACCTGATTTGAAGAGTGCCGGCCTCTTCCGACAGAATCTCTTCTTGAACTCCCTTAAAACCTCAACATAGTATTCCTTGTACACTGTCTGTCCAGTGGGAACCCAGTGCATGTAGATCATGATAGTGCTGTCAAAAAAAGGATCATCGAAAGTTTGTGGGAGGATTTGCTTTGTCTGGCCTTCTTGGGTCTGGGAGAGCCAGCATGCTTCCTCTGGGAACTCGGTCTCTTGGTCTCTGTGTCATAGCATTAGATCCAGCTTTCATCGCATGGCATTTTTTCCAAGTTTAAAACAGAATTTTATTGCACATCGTTCTTCCTCACGTCCAGATTGCATTTTTGAAATTCACCAGCTGATACAAGCAGGCTTTAGTAGGGTGTATTCCAATTGCTGCTGTAGTTGTTCATTTGAACCTGAAATCATAAAAATTGGTCAGTCACATCATAAAATGTATAGCAATAACATACTAAATTTTCAAGAGTCTACGACAACTTTAAACCCCTGTACAAAAAAGTCTGGAAACTTATTGAATTTACCACGTACCTTTCCCAAGGGTTTATATCCGAGAGTGAGTGTTATAGAGTGATCGGGATTTGAACTTGCTTGCTACGATTACGCAGTCCAGTACTTTAACCATTACACCACGAGGACACCCCGAAGGATAAATGGAGGATAAATACGATTATAAATGAAAAAATGTGGCTTGAGACTAATAAGCACTGAAGTCGTGAATTAAAATTTCGCTGACTAACTCGGTAGTGTAGCCTTATGCCAGACTAAGCTAAACATGTTAATTATACATTCTTCCGAGCACAGTCCAGTCAGCTGGGCTTTAAATACGCAGACCATTCACTGTTGAAGGGAAAGACCTCTCCTCACAAAAAAGGAAATATCCTGTGCATGAAATAAACTCAGTCTAGTGGTGAGGGTCCATTCCTGGAAATCTGAGAAGGATAGAGTCACTTCTTTATTGCCACTACTCCCAAGTCCACTTTAAACCGGAGTGGAAGCAGCTATTAGGGTCCTTTCTACTGATCAAATAAATCTGTTGTAAAATGTGTGATCTTAGGATTATCGTAAAGCGGTAATCCTCGTGGCGTCGCTTTATTGCCACTACTTACAGGTTCACTCTGACCCAGAGTTGTAGCCACGAATTATGTGAAATAGAACTGTCTATATGTATAAAAATGGATTTAACATTAAATAACTAACAATGGTTAATATGCCATAAAACCAAACAAAACCAAACCAGTCAGGTTCATAATGTTACAGTGTAAAGAATATATATATATATATATATATATATATATTATTATTATTATTATTATTATTATTATTATTATTATTATCTGCTAT
>OY757911.1:116298398-116323398 GCA_963585895.1 Sepioteuthis lessoniana
TTTAGATTTGAGAATAAATGGCTTTGTTTATACAATTCATTTATACTGGAACTTTTGAAATACCCCTTATTTCAGAACCTGTGCATATATATATATATATATATATATATATATATATATATATATATATATATATATATATATATATATATATCAGGGGCAGAGATGGGACTAGTGCTACTCGTGCCCGGCATGACCTATAACTCGGTCAATGTTATTCAAAATGGATTAAAAATCATCCATTAATTTCAAGCAAACATACTTAGTCTGATTTCAAATTACGTATCTATTCAAGTTTCAATAACTAAGTAGCCAAAAGTTCATAAATATATCTGGGAATAATACAACGATGATGTTTTGAACGGATGGTCTTTGTCCGGCCACCGTCTGATCCAATCGGCTATAATGTTGAACACGCGTAATCCGTGCCCAGCACTAGACCCTTATAATAATAGTAATGTTAGCGAAATCTCGCTTTTGGCTATAGCCAATAGAAATAGCACGTCAGAATACCGTGCTCAAAAAAATTAGCACAATGTGACTGCTGACAACTGTCTTGGGAAGAGGGAGAGGGACAGAGAGAGAGGGGGGATAGCAGATTATAGCCGTAACCGACGTCATCATCATCGCTATGGTAAATGTTAGTTAAACAGCGTGTTTTAATTCGTTTTTTCACTTACAGATCTCTATTTCTTTAATGAATGTTGCATATATTACATTCTGTAACTAAAATTTGTTTGTTTGAATACATTTTCAACAAATAATCTTTATTTTAAGCGAAATTGAAACTACTAGCTGTGTCTGTTTATATTGTCACCAATTTACTCTATTTTTCTCGTCATAGTAATGAACATCTTCTCTTTACTTCTATACTTTTGAAAGGAAAAAAAATTATCTTATCTACTGAATTAAAAAGACTACAAATTATATAGTATCTTGAGTGTTTACAAAAAACCACCATGCAAGGTACGTTAGTCAATCTGTGCTATACAATGGAGAATCACGCAATAGCAACTATGATGACTTACTTTGGGTCCACAGACCACGGGTTGGGAAGTGAAGTTGACAGAGGGTGGGGGGGCATGAGTAGCAAAAATAGGCTAGAGTCGCCACTGATATATATATTATTTTTAAATAGCACTGACATTTTGTGTCTAAATATTTTTATTTGGATCCTTTCAAGTCACCGTACGGTTCTTATTGTACCTGACCAGAATTAAGCTATACATTTTTTATTAATAAATCCAATTTCCTTTGGGGCCATCATCAGGGGTGGTTGCATATAGTAAATGCGATACAACCTTTGCAAGTACACTAGAACTTTACAAGAATTAAGCGTTAAGCGTTTATAATATAACCTGCCAATAGCATTTCACCCATTCGCTAGGCTTAAGTTGAAATTACTTTCAGTAGATCAGATGTTGCTACCGAGGTATGTGAACTGGTCTGAAATTATTCTGCCTCTGCTTATGTATTTACAATAATTGCTGCGTAATATGCGTAGTCTGAGTCTGTTGTAATGCTTGTACGTTATTTTTTGCTTCTGAATTTTTTAAATGTGTGACCATTTTTTGCTTATCAATGGATGCTCAAATTATGTAGAGTAGGCCGAGTATGAATAAACACGGTCCTAATGTATCTTCTTGCAAAATTCCAGTTGATGTTTCCATCAGGTGAACGAACTATCGTTTTCGTGTTTTTGCGGGGTTTTATGAATCTTAGAAGTTTGCAGGATTCTCTAATTTTGAGCGTTTACAGCAATTGCTCTAATAAGAATCTGGTTAATATATTATTTATATTCACATATGAATATGTAAAATAATTGAGGGTTACAATTCTTACCCCGGTCTGTGTGGCAGGTTGTTTATAACTCTATTTATGTCTCACCCCTCTCATCGAAAAGAACTAGAAACTAGCTACCAAGGTTTCACCTAACCGTTCTTCAGGATAATTCTGTTCTACTTAGCTTATTGAGTACTTTTATGTATTAGCTTAACTTAGGTAACTCTGTCGGTGTTTTTCTTTTGCCTAGGCATTAAGGTAATGGTTGATTATTTTTCAAACAGTACGGATGATTTTAGTTCATTCCTTTTTATAATATTTTTTCTAGATATCCGTTTGTAATATATATATATATATATATATATATATATATATATATATATATATTAAAATTTCAAATTGCATTATTTGTTTTTTAAGTCATAAAAATAGTTATAAAAATAAAAAAAGAATATATATATATATATATATATATATATATATATATATATATATATATATATATATATATATTTAAAATTAAAAATTGCATTATCTGTTTTTTTTTAAATCAGAAAAATAGTTATAAAAATTAAAAAGAATATATATATATATATATATATATATATATATATATATATATATATATTTATATATATATATATATGGAAAGACATAGAATTTTAAAACCTTAGGTTGATGTTAAATGGTTTTGCTTCTTGTATAACTTTTTGCTCTATATCTTACGAGAAGGAGTATTTGAAAATGATCTTATGATGAAGAGAAAATAAAACCAGTTACTATGAAACTCTATTTCTTATCATTTTGGAAATTGGAGGGCATTCAAAGAATGGTGACAAAAATAATTCAAACATTGAAAGATTACACTGATATGGAGATTGGGATGAGTGTTCGCCAGGTCACGTCATACCATGTACTTAAAAAATGGTAGTTAATACCTCCTTGCTTAACACTCTGCATTATAAGGTGCGTATCAAGGGTAGTGGAGCAAACCGGGGGAAAGAGTAACGCCCTTCCCTACACTTCGATGTAGTAGCTATGGAAAAGGGAGCCTTCGGGTCACCCTCGACTACGTTTACCAACTTTACTTCTCAAGAAAAATGAATAAAAGGTAATCTAACTTAATTTTTTAAATAATTAATGGAATTTCAAATTAGTGTAGAAATGTTTTTTCAGTATTTATCCTCAAATTCGAAATTTACTGTCAAGGCAGATTTCAGAAGCTATGTTTACTAACCAATTGGGTTTTTTTTTGCATATTTTAGAATAAACAACCGCAGAGTAAGTAAGTTAATATTCTTTTGAATGATTTTTAGAAATAATGGCAAGAAAAATAAATTAAGAGGGCATTTTTGAGAACTACCAGATGAATTATTTAACAGAACTTGATTAGTCTATAGATATTGTTTTAATAGTGTATTTGTTCGGTGCAAATATTCTTTTTTTAACATTGTATGAAAAGATTGTTAAGAGGGGTGATACCCAAGGAGGCAAGGTTAATAGATAAACATATTTTACTGGATGTCATTGTAAGTGTGTGATTGTACGAATGAATGTGTGCGTATGTGTGTGTGGATTAAAGAATATGTACATATACATATATGGAAATATATATATATACATATGTATAAATATAAGTATTCATATATAATATAGTTTGCTATATTGATTTAAAAAAATTGCTCAATATCGGTGATAGAACATATATATCAAAGTTAAGATTTCGTTGACACAGAGCTAACACATACACACACACACACACACACACACACACACACACATATATATATATATACATATATATATATATATTTAAATGAATAATGAAATCATTGGTAAAAAGAAGGGGAACTATTCTAAAACAATAAAATAACAACTAAATACCTATTTTATTGTTTTAGAATAGTTCCCCCTCTTTTTAACAATGATTTCATTATTCATTTGTTTATACAAATTTTCATGTACCAAAAATATAATATAATATATATATATATATATATATATATATATATATATATATATATATATATATATATATATATATATATACGATATTCAAATCGAATTTTGGTTGGATTGCTGTAGAAGCCATGCGCATACTCTTATGTTTATTTTCCGGGTCATATTTTGAGATTGATTGTTATTAATAAAACACAACCACAAAAAAAGTAAGCATTATATTTTAAATCGTTCATTTAAGGAACTTGTATACTTTTCGCAAAATGAATTCCTCGATAGAAGAGATTTTCAAAGGAGACGAATTTGCAGACACAATCAGGCACATAATATTTAATCTCATAAATAGCATCAAAGTATTAGGACTATTATCAAATGATCAATTTTAAGCCCTCAAGAAAATAAAATGACTTTTTTTTTAAATTTTAAACGTCTATATTTATTTTATTTGTTGCGATTATAAGAATTTAAAAAAAATTGAAATTACCTTTTAAATGTTAATTTGGAAGCAGCATTTATTTATTTATTGCAATCTTCTATTCTTCAGCAAAGGAATTAACGTTGTCTTGACATTGTGATTATCACTTATTTTACAAGTTTAACGATCGGTGGCAACAAGAGAGTATCGAGCCTGCAATTTCAGATATTCAAAAGCTTTGTCAAATGTGCCACAAGGTGTAGTGTTGTCTGGTTTAATTGCACAAAATCATAATAGCAATTTTGATTATTTACTCTAATCTCTGACTTCTCGTTGTTACCGTTTCATAAGTTTTTAAAATAATTGGACTTTGTATTTAAATGATTTTGTAGTCTATTTTAATTTTTCGGGAAAAATAATCCTTTGTTAAAATGAATGAAAGGAATTTTTGCTAGTGATATTGTTTTTGTTTTTGTTTTTGGTTGAAGATTTAAATATTTAAATATTTAAATATTTAAATATTTGTTACTATTAATATTACCGTATTGATAATAGATCGGACCCCATTTTCGTGGATAATTTAATGCCAAAACCATCCTTGTAAAGAAAATGTTGTGGTACTATTTAACACATTGCTGAGGGGAATATGAGGTTCATGCCTTTTCACAGAGCATTAGTCCGAAAGTGAACGTAATAACGTGATTAAATTTGCTAGATATTATTATGGTGTTTATAGTGAATGAAATACTGTCAATTTTGAAACCTTATCAGAAATTGGACCTTATAAACACCAGAATAGCTCACGAAATCTTGAAGTGGAAGCAATTGATCATACTGCCAAAATCTGGGTTAAGCAATATTAATCTTCATTAAAATATATCTTGAAAGATAACTACAATCAACGGTTGGATGATGGACACTTTATGGGGAAAGATTTGAACATCGGAGATCAAAAAACTTTTAGTAAGAGCAAAAAGAAAGGTCATTGAACAATTTAGAATATGAAATAAGTTTTTAAAAAAAAGAAGAAAAGGAAACACGTATTCTCACTTGATTAAAAATACTTTTGATATATACTATACTGTTTTCTTTATGTAAAAAAATAATCCCATTCTTCAATGGGCAGATTTCGATACGACTCTAAATTTCGATACGACCCTATAATAATAACCCTCTTCTTTTCTTCTTGTGTCCTGGATATGACATAAAACCATCTCATGGAGAGGCTCTAGCCTTCGAGGTTTTGGAAATCTGGAGTAGCCCTTCATTGCCATCGCTCCCAGGTCCACTCTGATCCAGAGTGGTAGCACTTGATAGGGTCCTACCTAAGGGTTAGATTGAACGAACTGTGCGTGTAAACAAATGACTGATGTTAAATTGTGCCTGTTATATAGCAATACTTGAAACCATTTAACTGTGTGCAAAATAGTTCAGGTTCATTTAAGAATGTTATCTACAAAATCTGTTTACGAATCACGCACACACACACACACACACACACACACACACACACACACACACACACACACATGTATATATATATATATATATATATATATATATATATATATATAAAGAGGACTTAGCATTAAATAACCTACAATGGTTGATATGCTATTAAACCCAACCAAATCTAAGAAAACCTTTTCTTTTCATTCATTCATTCTTTTCTTCTTCTTTTCTCTCATTCCTGCACCATCTCTCTCTCTCTCTCTCTCTCTCTCTCTCACACACACACACACCCGCACACGCACACACACACACACACACACACATTTTCTCCTTCTCTCCATCTTATAACTTTCATATTTCCTAAGCTTATTGGAGTGAAACACATGGCCAAATGGGAGAGTATATGATAGGAAGATTATGTTGCGGCAGTGAGTAGCATATAACTAAATCAACCGGACAGCAAGACCGTTGCATTTACACAGATTTATGAGGTTTTGGATTGTAAAGAAGAAAACATGTAGGAAAGTTTGTATTACACCAATCTTGACCGAAGGAGAAATTCTTTGCCTAGAAAATCTGCATTCAATGTCTATGCATTTGGTAGGATTCGAGCACCGAAGAGGAATATATGACTCTCCAAGCTATAAAACTCCATGATCTGTTTTTTTTTCATTGACAGTGATAAATTCAATTTTGCCCTGTACAAGATTAAATGATGGAAACCAAGTTTCAAAGATTGCGTTACGCCAATTTTCTAAGTGACAAGACTCTGCTTTAAAATCACCATTTAAAATCAGGAAATTTTCCTGGGTTCAACTTACTGACATGATGCTCTAGTAATGAATATAAAAGAAACTTTTGATACAAAACTAATGTTTTATCTCGGAAAACCTTGACCTTTTATTAACTGATTTTGATTAGAATTTCTTTTTCTCACAATTTAGTTGACAATAACTGGATTCTGGGTGAAAACATGTTTTCTCAGGTCTCCAGGACTCTCCTGAGTATTCTACCCCGATCTAAACAATGCTGTGGTCTGGATAGTCTTGATTCTTCCACTGATTTCAATTTACACTAGTCTTTTTTGCTTTCTTTTATTCTCACGCAGTGGTTCGTTTAAACGGCAAAACTCAATAATGGACAAGTTCTTTTTTTTTTCCTAAATCAATTTCTTCTTAATGGGATTCAATGACCCGTTTGTATCTCAAAATCACAGAGAACTTTATGGGTCACATTTTCAAGAACAGATTCTGGTTGGTACATACAACATTTGTTGGTATCATCAAATTTTAGCCTCTTGTACAATTCCCAGTGGATCACTGTTCCCACCCAGTCATGCCTAGTCTTGTATTCCTTTAATCCTAGTTTGCTGCATTACCTTATTCTGGGACTAAGCCCTTCTTCTTCTTTTTCTTCTTCTTCTTTATACTCCTTTGATAGTTTTTCATACCGTCGTGAGCTGATGGTCTTTCACTGTAGTTTGAGTGACAGCAAGTTTCCTCAAGTCTCCAGGACCTTCCCCTGTATTCTGGCCGATCCTAATGCTGTACTTTTGATAGTCTCCTACACCGAGGTGTACGGGAGGGCGCTACTCTACTCCCTGGATTGCTCAACTTTACCCTTGATCCGTACCTTATAATGCCGAGTGTTAGGCAAGGCGGCATCAAGTACCATTTTTGAGTCTTTGGTATGATTCAACCCAGGATTGAACCCTAGTCGCGGGGACCATTGGCAAACACTCTACTCATTAGACCAATGGCCCGGTAATACATATTTTTAATTAACATTTTATGAACATTTCAATAAACTATTCTTCATACAAATATTCTTCATATAATTATTCTTAATTTGCAATAATAATAATAATAATAATACCGATCACCTAATCTCGGCCAGAAGACCAGACTTAATAATAATCAACAAAAAAAAAGAGAACTAGCAAAATAATCGACTTTGCTGTCCCGGCAGACCACAGAATAAAACAGAAAGAATGTGAAAAGAAGGCTTAATACCTCGACCTAGCTAGGGAACTGAAAAAACTGTGGAACATGCAGGTGACAATTATACCAATTGTAATAGGTGCGTTTGGAACAGTAACTAAGGGATTACTAAAGGGACTAGAGGACTTGGAGGTTGGCGGACGAATGGAGACCATCCAAACGACAGCATTGTTGAGAACTGCCAGAATACTAAGAAGAGTCCTGGAGACTTGAGGAGACTTGCTGTCACTCAGACTTCAGTGAAAAACCATCGGCTATCGCTGATGTGAAAAGCTCTAATGAGTGAATAATAATAATAATAATATATTATAATAATAATAATAGAACTTTTCCTTTAATAGTTTTGTTTGTTCCAGAGTACGCCGTGGTGGGAGATAAAAGAAAACGAATAGATACACAAATATTTAGACTTTGCTTGAGAGATGAAGTAGTTGAAGAACATCATTGACGGTGACACTAATTATGGTTGGATCCCGGGTAACAACTCAAAAAAGCATAGAAAAGAGGGTGGGAGAACTTAAGATCAGAGGGAGAATCAAGACCATCTAGATCAGAGCACTATTAAAAGCCAGAATACTATGAAGTGTCCTGTAACTCAGAATTCTTGCTGTAACTCAGAATTCTTCACTAGGACAGATGGAGTTTTAAAATACGTCGACTGCATCACTGAAGGGACTTAAGACCCCACCCCACTACGTGTGTCCTGGATATCACATTAAACCAGGTCATGGTGAAGTTCCAGTCTCTGAGTACCCAAGTACTCCCAGGAGTAATAGTAGCCTTTAGGGTCTCATCTAGGGGTAACCTAATAAATATTTCACTAAGGATTATGATTAATATTAAATTGAATTATTAGGGTTAAATAACAATACTTGAAACAATTCAACTATGTGCAAATAAATGAGCTCATTTAAGAATGTCACCAACAAGCTGTACGCTTACAAGACATATATATACACAAAGGATTTAGCTTTAAGTAACCCACAACAGCTAATATGCTTTAAGATTCAACCAAACCACCCAAAGCAAATCAATCGTAGATTTGTGTGAAAAACTACCAGTTATGCTGATGTGAAAACTCACGAGGAGTAAAATATTATTATTTTATTCCTTTCTGAGTTTTTCACATCAGCTTTAGTCGATGGTTTCTCAGAGTAGTTTGAGTGACAGAAAGTCTCTTCAAGTCTCCAGGACTCTCCTCAATATTCTGGCCGATCTCAACAATGCTGTAGTTTTGATAGTCTCCTCTCACCTCGTTTATCATTATACTCCTTTTTGAGATTTTCACATCAGCGTTAGCCGATGGTTTCTTGCTGGAGTTTGAGTGACAGCAAGTTTCCTCAACTCTCCAGGACTCATCTCAGTATTCTGGTCGATCTCAATAATACTGTAGTTTGGATGGTCTCCAATCGTTCTTTTATTTCCAAGTCCTCAAGTCTCTGTATCAATCCTTTGGAGACTTTGCCAAAAGCACCTGTTACAACTGGTATTGCTGTCACTTTCATGTTCCACAGCTTTTTCATTTCCCTGGCAAGATCGAAGTACCAATCTTTATTTTCGCTTTCTTTCTTTCGTCATCTTTACATTCCACAGCTTTTTATCTCTCTAGCAATATCCAAGTATTTGTCTCTCTTTTCGTTTTCTTTCATTTTCATTTTGTGATGTGCGGAAACAGCAAAATCCAATCGATGCAAAGTTTTCTTTTTTTTTGTTAATTAACTCTACGTCTGGCACTCTGACTGGGATTAAGTGATCTATTATTTTTTTTCTCTTTGAAGAGTTCTTCACAGTAGCGCTAGCCGATGGCTTCTCACTTGAGCTTGATTGACAGTAAATTCCCTCAAGTCTCCAGGATACGTTTTAGTATTCTGGCCGATATTAATGAAGCTGTTCTTTGGATGGTCTCTACTCATCCTCTTATTTCCAAGTCCTCCAGTTCCTCAACCAATCCTTTTGTGACTGTACCGTGTGCGCCAATTACAATGGGTATCACTGTCACTTTCATGTTCCATAGTTTGTTTTTTTTTATTTCCATAGCAAGTTCCGGATACTAAGCCTTGCTTTCTTTCGATTTTACTCTGCAGTCTGCCAGAACAGCAAAGTCTACAATTCGGCAGGTTTCCTTTTTTTTTCCTTTTTTCTTTTTTTCTTTTTTTTACTATCACTTGGTCTGGTTGTCTGGCTGGGATTAGATGATCCGTTTGTATCTTAAAATCCCAGATCAGTTTGAGCATCTCACTCTCCGGGACAGATTCTGGGTTGTACATATACCATTTGTTCGCATTGTCAAATTTAAATTTCTTGAACAATTCCCATTGGATCACCTTATTCCCCCAGTTATGTCTGATCTATAACGCTTTCTGTTCTATTTTACTACATTCGCCAATCATGTGATTGATCGTTTCGTCTCTATCCACCACATAATCTACATCTGGTACTTTGTTGCATCTTATCAATTCCTGCTCTGACATGATGGGTCCTTAGAGCGAGATTTAGTTTCTCTACACCACGTTTGCTCGAGTGAGATCTCGCTTATTAGTCACTTAAAACGCCCATACAGTTGTTTTTCTTCCTATTTTTGCTTTCTGGTTTTATTTTGTTGATACTTATGTTACAAGTATTGTTTCTGGTTGCTATAATCAGTCGTCTTCCGCGCTTTTCTATGTAGTCTTTGAGTCGTTGTATCGATGTGTCAACACTGTCTTCAGGACTGGCAAGTCGTCTTCCTACTTCTTTTCTTAACATACAAATTGTGTCAACGTCATCTCTGTGATGTAAAACCGTATGCATCGTCATTAGTTTTCTGGTTCTCTGGTTCATTTGTTTAAGTTCTTCTATGGTCCACTTCAAAAATGGTCCCGAGTATCTTTCGAGGTGGGCAGCCCAGATATTAACCTTTTATACGGTTCCTATTATAGAGTTTGGTTTCTAGTAGCGTTCTCGTCCTCCTGAAATAGTCTTTTTTAATTTTTTTCTTTCATCTCTACTTGTTTGATGAAGTTAGCGTCCCCATATTCCAAAGTATTTGTAGGTTTTCTTTTCTCCGAGCATTCTAATTTTTTTGAGTTGGTAGTTCCGTTCGTCATGTGTCGTTTCCCGCTTTTCATTATTAGCTAGGCACATTTTTCTATGCCACATTCCATCCCTATGTCCTGACCGTATATTCTCTCCGTTTGTATTAGAGTTTCCTATTCTTTTCGTTTTTGGCAAGCAATTATCATTAATACTATTATTACTATCTGACTGTAATATATCGTCAATGAATTATTCCTGGTTAGTATTAATAGTTTACAAGCCTTTTTTGAGTTTACGTAATTATTCTTTACTAAAACAAATACTTTGAGTTCCTTCATATTTTCAATTATTCCAATGTAACGCTAATAATTTGCTGCCAATTGAATATAAATCACAATCGTTTGAAAAAGATAAACCCTATATACAAGTTTACAATATCAATATTTGAATAGCTGATGTTTAAAATAATCCAAAACCATTTCAAACGCCATCTTAAACAATATATATATATATATATATATATAAATATATTCATAAATACTAGGACTCGGAGTCAAAGAGGAACTAGGAGTAATGGCAATGACTAGGTAAGTTCAAACTCTCAATGGCTCAAAAACTAGATCCTCACCACTTGATGCTGTCAGGATTAATAATGCTAATACAGTATCCTTATGAATATGGAAGGATGGAAACATAAAATTAAATTATGACTGTGAACAAAGGTTTATCCAATATCGGGTTATATAATGGTTAACAAGCTAGACTAGCAAACCTTCACGAGTGAGTTCGAGTCTCACTGGGTGCGCTATCCATATGGCCTTGTGCCACATCTAAGCAAAACACAAAGTAAATTAATACGTAAGTAAGAATGAAATGCCTGTCCATAGGAAGCTGAACCAAAATAAATACACATATATTCCCATGCCGGGAATAGATTAAACTTTTGAGCTAAGTGTCCCCAACGTACAATTGAATGGAAGAAATACTAACTGAAAAACAAAATTTGGTAAAGCGTTTATCTATTCAATATAACATTTCACTCATTTAAGAGATTTGTCTATTAATGATTGAAAGAAAAAATATTTTTAAAAGAATACTGCGTATAAATAAAAATAAAATAAACCACGTTCGAGTTTGTCATGTTATCATATTCAGGAAGATTAATAGTTATGGATATCTAATAATAAGGGAAATAAAAACGTTCGAAAATGTGTTTATGGATGAATTTGGCTGTGTTTTATGGCACGTTAAACTTTGCAGCTTATTCAATACCAAATCCTGTTTATATATATATATATATATATATATATATATATATATATATATATATATATATATATAAGATTACTTTTAAACGAACAAATACTTATTTGGTATTAATCATTTGCTTCTATACAGTAAAATAGATTCAAGTGTTGTAATCTAACATTAGGTTAGGTAATTTGGTTTATCAGCATACCAACCCTCGACAGTTATTTAGTCCTAAATCATCCTTATACAAACACACACACACACACACACACGTGTATATATATATGTGTGTGTGTGTGTGTGTGTGTGTGTGTGTGTGTGTGTTTACCAATTCCTCCGCACGGCTAGAATGTGACACAAGGTCAATTTTTATGCAGAGTTTAATAGGTTTGAATTCAGAGTTTTCCTTCACCTAGACTGGTTGCTTAACCAAAGCGAAATAACCCAGTCTGCTTTACAATTTATCCATAGCTGGAAGGAGAATGACTGGATTCAAACCCTTCTCAAGGGTATTAGTGCTGTGTAAAATGCAGTCAGCTTCGTCCAGGATTCGAACTCGTGTCGCTCTGTCCATTTCCTACGCCGATAACCATTACACAATTATATATATGAGTAGTTTGATACACATAAACTCCTATAGGACTTTGATATAGAAACGGATAACCTAATCTTGGCCAGAAGACCAGAGCTTATAGTAATCAACAAAAAAAAGAGAACTGTGGACTTTGCTGTCCCGGCTGACCACAGAATAAAACTGAAAGAAAGTGAAAAGAAGGATAAATACATCGACCTTGCTTGGGAATTGAAAAACTTATGGAACATGAAGATGACAATTATACCAATCGTGATTGGTGCTTTTGGTACAGTCACAAAATGATTATTAAAGGGAATGGAGGACTTCAGTTTTAAACGGGGTAGAGACCTTTAGCTTACAGGCAAATGGTTTCATGCATTACAATTTAACATAAATATTTCTATCAAATGTAATATCAATTATTTGTTTACGCACAGTTTATAGTATTAATAATTCGTATATAGTTAAATGGTTTCAAATATTGCCATCTCATACTAACAATTCAATTTGATATTAATTTTTTTCTCTTGCGTAAATGGTTTCAAATATAATAAATGAATAAACATCATTTTTGATCCATTGATGCTACCCTAACCGTTACTCTCAGCGGGTGTGGACATATAAATAATGTCAATAAAAGAGGTAATCAAAATCCCCAAATGCTCCCGTCTGGAGCCACACCATCACATGGCTTAATGTTTACTCAGAACATCCGTTGAAGGGAGAGTTTTATCTCTAAGCATAGATGCAGTATTTTTGAGCCCCAGGCGAAAAGGCGATTGTATTTATAATAACTATTTTAGCTCAGAAACTTGAAGATTATTTAGAAGATTTTGCACTGCTGTATGTAAAGAAAAGTTTGTTAATGATAACTTTCTTGTTTATCTTTTGTAAATAAATAATAATTCTGATGTAATGATTTTAAGGATGACTCATAACTAGACAATAATAATAATAATAATAATAATAATATAGACCTGGCTAAAAAAAGGAAACCTTAAGAGAGAAACGGAATCCCTCCTAATAGCAGCACAGGACAATGCCATAAGAACCAATCATATCAAAGCGAGAATAGATAAGACACAACAAAACTGTAAATTTGGGCTATGCGTTGACAGAGACGAGACGATCAATCACAAAAGTGAATGCAGCAAATTAACACAGAAGGAGTATAAGGCGAGACATGACTGGGTCAGCAAGGTAATCCACTGTGAAATGTGCAAGAAATTTCAATTCAACCATACAAATAAATGGCATATGCACAACCCAGCACCTGTCCTAGAAAATGACACGCATAAACTCCTATGGGACTTTAGCATACAAACGGATCAACTAATCCTGGCTAGAGGACCAGACCTTATAATAATAAAAAAAAAGAGAATTCGAAAAATTGTTTACTTTGCTATCTCGGCAGACCACAGAATCAATCTGAAGGAAAGTGAAAAGAAAGATAAGTACTTCGACCTTGCTAGAGAATTGAAAAAACTGTGGAACATGAAAGTAACGATTGTGCCAATTGTGACTGGTGCTTTAGGCACAATAACTAAAGGAATATTAAAAGACCTGGAGGACTTAGAAGTTGGCGGACGGGTAGAGACTATCCAAACGATAGCATTGCTGAGAACGGCCAGAATCCTGAGACGAGTCCTGGAGACTTGAGGAGACTTGCTGTCACTCAAACTCCAGTGGAAGACCATCAGTTAACGCTGATGTGAAAAACTCTAAAGGAGCAAATAATAATAATAATAATAATAATAATAATAATAATAATAATAATAATAATAAGAAGAAGAAGAAGAAGAAGAAGAAGAAGAAGAAGAAGAAGAAGAAGAAGAAGAAGAAGAAGATTAGAACGCTCGGAAAAAAGGAAACGTACAAATACTTGGGCATCTTGGAAGCTGAAAACCATCAAAAAGTGGAGATGAAAAAAAAAAGAAAGAATATCTCTGGAGAACCAGAAAGCTACTCGAGACAAAACTATGTGGCAAGAACATTACCAAAGGAATAAATACCTGGCCTCGTTAGATATTCGGGACCATTTTTGAAGTGGACCAGAGAAGAACTTAAACAATGAACCAAAGAACAAGAAAACTAATGACCATGCATAAGGCATAAAATACCTGAGATGACGTTGACAGACTATATGTATCAGGAAAGGAGGGAGGAAGAGGACTTGCCACCATTGAAGACAGGGTTGACACATCGATACAACGACTTGAGGAATACAGAGAAACGCACGAAGGTCGACTGTTTACAGCCTCCAGAAACAATACTGATAACACAAAGACCAACAGAATGACAATAACTAGAAAACAAAAGTGAGAGGAAATACAACTTTATGAGCGTTTTAAAAAACTAATAAGCAACATCTCCAGTGAGAAAATCTGGACGTGGCTAAGAAAAGGAAATTTTAAGAGAGAATCAGAATCTCTCCTAATTGCAGCACAAAACAACGCCATAAGAACTAATTATATCAAAGCGAGAATAGATAAAACAGAACAAAATAGCAAATGTACGTTGTATAGTGATAGAGACAAAACCATCAATCACATAATATGCTAATGTAGCAAATTAGCACAGAAGGAATTTAAGACTTGACACGACTGGGTGGATAAGGTGATCCATTTGGAGATGTACAAGAAATTTAAATTTGACCATACGAACAAATGGTATATTCACAACCCAGCATCTGTCCTGCAGAATGACACACATAAACTCCAAGGGGACTTCGACTTAGAAGCGGATAACTTAATCTCGGCCCGAAGAGCAAAGCTTATAATAATCCAGACAAAAAAAAGAGAACTGTGGAATTTACTGTCCCAGCTGTACACAGAATAAAACTGAAAGAAAGTGAAAAGAAGGATAAGTACCTCGACCTCGCTAGGGAATTGAAAAGATTATGGAACATGAAGGTGACAATGATACCAATCATGATTGATGCTTTTGGTACAATCACAAAATGATTATGAAAGGAACTGGAAGTGGGAGGACGAGTGGAGACTATCCAACTACAGCATTTTTGAAATAATAAAATCATGGAAATAAGAGGACGAATGAAGACCATCCAAACTATGACATTATTGAGAATGGACAGAATACTAAGAAGAGTCCTCGAGCCTTAAGGGGACTTGCTGTCACTCAAACTCTTGTGAAAGATCATCAGCTAAAACTGATGAGAAAAACTCCCAAGAAGTAAATAATAATAATAATAATAATAATAATAATAATAATAATAATAATAATAATGTGGACTATGCTGTTCCGGGGGACCACAGAGTAAAATTGAAAGAATACGAAAAGAGGGATAATAATCACGACTTTGCTAGGGAATTAAAAATAAATGTGGAACATAAAAGTGATAATTATAATAGTTATAATTGGTGATCTTGGTACAGTCTTTAAAGGATTGGTACAAGGACGGGAGGACTTGGAAATTACGAGATGTGTAGAGACTGAGATCGACCAGAATACTGAGAAGAATCCTGGAAACTTGAGGAGACTTGCTGTCACTCAATCTCCAGTGGAAAACTATCAGCTAACCCTGATGTGAAAAACTCTCAAGGAGAAATAATAATAATAATAATAACGATTACGTGATACGAATAATTTTAGCAAAATTGTATCTTGTCTAATTCTCCGTTTACGCTAATTTACGGCATTCACTTATTATTATTATAATTATTATTTAAAGACTTTACTTTTACGACTTACTGAAACTCATCATCATCATCATATCACGCCACCAGCGTGGATCTCTCCGACTCGCTCAAACCACCCTTCTCTATCGTCCATCGATTTCGGTAGATCTTCAAGGCAACACCCTGTATCGGCACAGAGCTGTTGTATAATAATTTTAGCAAAAGACAATAATTAATTTGCAATTGGAAATAAATCATAAATTAATACTGTGTTATATTTGGCGAATGTTGGTGGTGAGTTTGTGTTAAACTAAGTTAGGTCAAATCAAATGAGATTTTACTATTTTAAATATTTTTCCAAGAAATGTTGATATGTTTTTGAAGATCCGTAATGACTGGCGTTTTCATTTACTCTCCTACGATGGACACAACGACAGTTTAGTTTTTTGGTAACAATCAAAAAAATATTTCTCGTTCATTTTTTGAGGAATCTGTACATAAATATAATGTTAAATGAACTATATAAATACGTCACGAAATCTTTAGTTTTACGGCATATAAATTACGAAAAATATTAATTACGAAGAAGATTAATTACGAATGATTAAATATATTAACCTTTCAAACTTTTGTTCCTTAATAACCATAAACCCTGAAACTAATCTTCTAGTATACACAAAAATAACGAATCCCACAAAAATGTTCGAACTTTGCACCAGGATGTTTAAATCGCATCACTATATTAAAAGCCTTTTATCGTTTGAATCTGTCATATTCATCTACATCTCTTCAAATGACGTATGAGGCATGAGATTGTGTTTTATGAATTGTCCTTGTCTCAAGAATTGTTGTTACACATACATTTGATAAGTCCGAAATTCTCATTCAGTCTTTAAGATAATGATGATAAGATATTTATGGAATGATAATTATCAAACTTGTCTAAGGGTTTCTGGTCACAAGATTTTCCCCATAGTACAATATGTGTGTGTGTGTGTGTGTATGTATTTATATTTATATATATGTGTATATATATATGTATATATACCCATATATATTTGTACGTATATACATTTATATATATATATATATATGTATATATGTATATATACCTATATATATATATATATCCCCTGCCAAGGATAACGCGAGGTCAAGTTTTAACACAGTTTTTAAGTTGCTTTGAATTCAAAGTATTTCTTCTCCAAGACTGGAGGCCAAAAAAAAGGATAAAGTAAACAGTCCGTTCCTCTATTTAAAAATAGCTGGAGGAGATGCAGTTTGGTTTGGATTCATTCTTTACTGGCATATAAATCTCCTTAGGTTACGTAATACTAAATCCATCATTGCAGAAGAACAGCAGTGATAACATTAAATCCATAGCTGTAGAGAAAATGAGTTCCAATAGTTTTTTTCCAAAGATACCAGCGTGAAAGTGAACGTTATTGCGTAAATGGAGTTCGAATTCACTTATTTCGAGGCTGCCGTCCGGTCCTGTAACCATTAGGACACTGAGACATCCGCAGGAGATTTAATGTTGTCAGAAAAGTTCCTATAGTTGTGGAATGACTTTTCATGACCAACCTGGCTTGCCTTCTTTTTCTTTCTCCGCCCAACACAAGACAAGAACACGAATGCAGAAGAACAGACACAACAATCTAATCCCGGCAGGAAAGTTAGATAAACAAGATGTGAGCCTGAATCTAACGGATTTTTATGATCCTGAGATGTTGGGCTTACAGTGTATTGTAAAATATCGTTCAGCTCTAAATATCTGATTTGCATCGTTAAACTGTTAAAGTTATATGATTTTTAACAAGCGCGATACGTTTTATTGATTTTTTTCTATTTCCTTAAAAGTGAAATCATTATAACATTCGTGATTTGAAGGATGTTTCCAAAAGGGATTACTAAAGGGTCTAGAGGACTTGGAGGTTGGCGGACGAGTGGAGACCATCCAAACTACTACATTATTGAGAACGGCCAGAGTACTGAGAAGAGTCCTGGAGACTTGAAGAGACTTGCTGTCACTCAAACTCCAGTGAAAAACCATCAGCTAACGCTGATGTGAAAAACTCTAATGAGTAACTAATAATAATAATAATAATAATGCAGAGAAAGAGATAAAAAAGAGAACTTGCAAAATAGTCGACTTTGCTGTCCCGGCTGACCACAGAATAAAACTAAAAGAATGTGAAAAGAAGGATAAGTATTTCGACCTTACTAGGGAATTGAAAAAACTGGAACATGCAGGTGACAATTATACCAATTGTAATAGGTGCGTTTGGAACAGTAACTAAAGGATTGCTAAAGGGACTAGAGGACTTGGAGGTTGGCGGACGAATGGAGACGATCCAAACGACAGCATTGTTGAGAACTGCCAGAAAGCTAAGAAGAGTCCTGGAAACTTAAGGAGACTTGCTGTCACTCAGACTCCAGTGAAAACCATCAGCTTACGCTGATGCAAAAAACTCTAATGAGTAACTAGTAATAATAATAATAATAATAATAAACAACTGGAGATAAAATTCTTCTTCTAACAATAAACTGAGTGGAACAAACTGTTATGTAAAATTTGCTTCATGCAAAAAAAATTGGCTGAGCTGGTATAAAAAATCGACGTTATAAATTAAATCCGTGCTCTATTCCGGCAGAGAGCAAGTCTTTTCAAAACGAATCATTCCTCTTGGCTATTTTGCAATTCATTAATTAAGATTATGATATAGCTTCTTCATTAATGTAGATAATACTTTATACATATATATATATATATATATATAAACATATATAAAGTGGGTGCAAGTCTCCTCAGGTTTCCAGAACTCTTCTCAGTATTCGGGCCGATCACAATAACGCAACAGTCTGAGTTGTCTCTATTCGTCTTCCAATTTTCAACTTTTCCAGTCCCGTTTCGAAACAACCGGGTATCGCTCCAAGTACCCCAATTACAATTGGTATCACCGTCACTCTCTCGTTCTGCAGGTTTCTCAGGTTTTTGGTAAGGTCCAAGTACTTGTCTATCTTTTGGCTCCCTTTGATTTTCAGGCAGTGATCTGCTGAGATGGCAAAATTAACAACACGACAAGTTCTCTACATATTTTTTTTTGTTAATCATCACTAAGCCTGGTCTTCTGACCAGGATTAAGTAATGTGTTTATATTTTAAAATCCCAGATAATTCTATATATCTCATTCGATGCATATGAATTTTTTTTTTATATCTACACATGACTTATCACTCTATGATATCATATTAAGATTATCATATCTGGTTGGGTATCTAAAGGATTATTTACTTTCTCTGATCTTAAGGCATCTTTATGCATCTGAAATTATCAACGACTACACTGATTCAAATACCAATCTTGAAGATTTCTTTAAACAACGTTGATCGCCACAAATGCTGGGCTTAAAATTTCGTAAGTACAAAGTCACGAATAAATAGCTGACAAGACTGACGAAAACTGATATAAGTGTTTTATGTTTTAGGGACGTGCCCATGAAAGTAGGCCAAAAAGGAACGACAGTTGGTTGCTGATTATGACGATTTTAAAGGCAAGTTAAAGGGGAACCCGTTCAAACGCCAGGAAGACCTTTTGGTGATATATGTTCGATTAAACATACATAAAAAGATAAAGGTTTAAGAGAGGCTCACTTACAACTCTCTGTCGATTCAGATCTTAAAATACGTTTGCACCACCTTAATAAGTTAGTTATTATTCTGTTGGTCAAGTCGCTCAAACTATCTTTGTTTTTTAATATGTATATACCGATATATATATATATATATATCGCTTTTCAATATATATATACCTCCTTAATCTGTAGCAGAGAGAAAACTTGAATTTTTGTTTGGCGCGTAATTTAATTTGACCGTTAGAGTCGCCGAACATTTTCACCCAATCAGGATGACCTGTCCTATTCAGCCCGAACCATATTTTCCGAACAGCATCAAAAATTGAAGAAAGCCCGCGAATCTATCTCTCGCTCAGAAATCCCCAAAGAGAACGGATGTCTTAACGTCTGTTCCTGAATAGAGTAGCCGCATCAACCATTATGAGGAGAGCCATCTAGTTTATGGATCCCTTGGGTCTATTCTTCTAGACCAAGGGATTCTAGTTAAAAACAAATTAGCAGATACACTCTAACAACTTCCTTCCTTCTTATTTTACTACGAGGCTTGTAGCATACCAGCACAAACCCCTTACTTCATGCTGCCATTAAAACCTTCCTTCAAAAACCTAACGACGTCTTAGTTCTTCTTCACCACCTTGATTTTCCATCAACATTTAGCGAGGGAATAACAACCAACGAAATACCAACGCAACCAACGTAAAACCAACTTAACCTTAAACCAAAAACCCAACAACAGCAACAACAACAATAATAATAATAATAATAATAATAATAATAATAATAATAATAATAATAATAATGTTATCTCCATCGCTATAAATCCTATTTAGACGAACCGTACATGCAGGAGACTGCTGGGGAAGTAAGGACGAACAATTAGCTATGTACTCCGGTGAACCCCTTCACATGGACAAGCAAAGGTTGGACGACCAGCTAGAACCTATCTACAACAGTCCTGTACCGATACAGGATGTAAACTAGAGGACCTTCCGGGAGCGATGGATGATAGAGACAGGTGCTGACAGAGGGTCAGGGAAATCCGTGCTTGCAGCGTGACAAGATGATGATGACATAACTTTCTATATATCTTCTGACAAACAATAACGTTTGCCGAGCTCATCAAAATCTAATCTCAGCAATTTGAATATTTCGCTAAGAAATTTCTAAAAACCTGTCCATAAATTGAAAACTATAACAAGAAAGAAGAGGATGAAAATAAGTGATCAAATTTTTGAAGTTACTGCAACAATTGAGGCGCTTATTTGTTTTGTTTTGTTTTGTGTGTGTGAAATTGTCTTTTAAGATATTTAGATAAGTAATTCAAACAGTATATTAGAAGAGACTGAAAGAAAAAATTGTAAAGCAATGAATGATAAAACATATAATATAAATATAGGGAGGGTTTTATGGCATATCAACCTTTGTAGGTTATTTAACGCCAAATCCATTTTTATGTAAATAATCTGCTCTATTTAAAACAAATCAGTTTAGCATAAGTACACAGTTTAATTGTCAAAAACATTTCTATTTCAAACTATTTAAGCACTTATTTGTAACAATTCAGTTAAGCGTAAATACAGTTTTAATGTCGAAAAACAGTTCTATTTGAAATAATTCAGTTAAGCATAAGCACGCAGTTGAAATGTAGGTTCGGGCTAATTGTCAAAAACATTTCTATTAAAAGCAATTCAGTTTACTCAAACAATTCAGTTTAGCATAAGTATGCTGTTAGTTCTATTTAACCCATAGATAGGGCCCTATCAGGTGCTACCACTCCGGGAAAGAGTGAACCTGGGAGTGATTGCAATGAAGGGGTGTTCTGTATTCCTCAAAGCCCCTGCATTAATGAAAACTCACCATCAGATTGTTTAGTGTCATATCCAGGACACTCGTTGGGGGGTCTTACCCCTCTGCAGAGGAGCAGTCAATATATTCTACAGCCCCAGTGGTGTAATGGGTAAAATGATGGACTGTGGAATCGAAGAAAGCAAGTTCGTCCCCCAGTCGCGCTGATACGTTCACTTTCGAGCAAATAACATAGTGAAAGAGATGAACCCCCTTATCCCCCCAGATATGGGTAAAATAGTACCACCACTGTTCTTCTAGAAGGATTGATTTGCCATTAATTAACCTGCAAAGGGTGTCTCAATATACATGGGACCCATGTGACTGCTTATAACTCTACAAATAATAATGTTGTGTTCTTTTTTGCTTCAGATTTGAAAATTGTATACTATAACAACTATTAATTGTTGATCACAATGCCTTGGACATGAGAGAAAAAATTATTTTTCGTTACTTATTCGGAGAAAAAAAAATCATTCAAAACCGTCTCAAAATAAGTTCAACCCATTAATATGATTATGATTTAGTAGTGAGATTAGAAACTCAAAAAATAATTGCATGTCCCAAAAGCTAATAACATAACGATCAAAAAATATTGATTTAATGTATCTAGCTCAAAGTATGCATTTTTTACAGGACGTGTTTTAAATGACCGCCATTGTGCTTCTCTTCGTAATAAATCATTATTGTATTAATGGTTACATCTATTTTATGAACAGCCTATAGTTCATAAATAAAAAAAAACCATTACATATAATCTCTATAAAGAGTATATTCTCCAAAAGCGGATTATCTCTGTATATACTGAAGGTAACGTAGAGTATTTAACGTTATATATATATATATATATATATATATATATATATATATATATATAGTATTTAACGTTATATATATATATATATATATATATATATATATATATATATATATATATATATATATATATATATATATATATATGTTTGTATTGCAGCTATATACCGAACCCAACCGTTATTAGCAAGATATGACATAAGCTGAAAGAGATAGAGAATTCAGCAAAGATATTAATGAATATCTGGCCACAAAGACCAAAAACTGGTTTAAGTGTTTTATGTCTGGGGGACTTGTACCTAAAATCAGGGCTAAAGGGGGATAAAAAATTGGTTGTTGATTATAATCATTTAAAAGCTAAGTTAAAGAATTTTCTTTCTCTTCGATTGGTTGGCTTCACACAGCTAAAGAACGCAGCCTGCCCTACAATTGATCGATAGTTTCTGATGGTGAACAGAAGAGTCCATATCTTTCTCATGGGCGTTAATGCAAAGTGAAATGCAAATAGCCTCGTCCAGGTCTTGAACCCGAGTAGTTGATTCCATTTGTTCCGACCATAACCGTTTGGCTGAGTGTACTGACAAAATATGCGTGCTAATTGACCGAAAATAAAATTCCAACAAGCCGAAAGATGGCGCTGGTTATTTAAATGCAAAGGGTAGCATATTTTTGGATAAAATTTTTTAAGCTTTTGGATTTGAGATGTAGTAATTCATATTATATCTGCATGATATAATCAGATATGAACAGACTGAGATATTCCGATAAAAAATACCGAAATATAAATTCTGAGCGAAGTAGAGGTAGCAATTCTTTTTCTTTTGTGGAATTAGTTTAAAACAGACTCTTTAAACATTTATTTGAATAATTTATTCAAACTCTAAATTTGAAGCGACCAAAGAAATACTTGACCCCCCACTTTATAGAATTTCTAATACGAACCATCGGTTCATTGATCTAAATGAAGATTTTAAATGACTTTGTTTAGCAATGAATATTTTATGTCAATAAGAAATCATTGAATGAATAAAAAATTATAACAATCTCATAATTAACGAATGTTGGAAATTATTTTGTGCTAACCTAATCAACCATATTGGACGGCTAATAAAACGGTCTTTATTTTTCCAAAAAGAAAGTCCAAGAAAATCACCTTGCGTCTTAAAAGGTCACTGAACTGATTTGGTTTACTGACTTAGAGAGTCTTATAGATTTTGTTGCACTTGAATTAAACTGTGAATATAAATAAGGTAGATATCGCTACTCCACCAAAAACAGCAACTCTTTTAAAAGTAAAAATGTATTAGAGAAATATTTACTGGACTTCCAACAAAATTACACTAGTTCGAGAGGAAATAAAGTTACAGCGCTAAAACACGTAATTATTATCATTAAGGTTTTTCGGCTCTATTGTCTTCCTCATTATTGTTATTTCCACAACGATTCGGCCGATATGTCCTCCGGCCTTCTTCAGATGTTTGTCGAACTCGGGAACCTTCACGGAACTTCGAACTACATCCTTTATTGAAACCACGGGGGTCGCCTGTTCTGATTCTGTTAGCCATAACCGGGTACAAGTGTTAAGTATTCCTGTATATTACTCGCCTGTAGTGAGGATTGAACCTGCACCCTTCAGATGATTGTCTCCTTAGAAGCTCAGGGAACCAAAGCCTATAACCAGGACACATGGCGTAACGGTTATAGGCGTTGGTTCCCTGAGCTTCTAAGGAGACAATGTTAAATATTTGAATTTAATAATAACTTTTAAAATGCATTGATAGTGGCGATGGCTATGAATGTCAGGTGAAAAGTCTTCACCTGACATTTGTAGTTTAAACCCGTTTGTTTTTAGTTGTTAAAGATGCCCTCTTAGATTAAAGAGCGCCAAATAAGTCCATGCATTTTAAGTCGTCTTATACGGCATATCTATTCAAGAAGAATTTTGTTTCAATATTAATTTTTCCAATTATGGTGATATATTTTTAAACATCTGTAAACTTAAAGCTTAAAGGCAAAATTGATTGATTGATCGATTGATTGATTTAAACGGTATGTATAAGCGTTATTTTATGCGATAAGGTTAGATGAAGAGACGTAAGTGCAGTAACTATGAAATTTTGCTTCTTCCGGTTCATATATTTTTCTCCAGATATTAATTCTAATTTCTTTGCTAAATCTAAAATTTTCACTATGTATTGTTTTCACTCCTCTGTCTTTTTTGAAACTGTTTCTCGTAATTTTTAATTTGCTTAGTAAAAGGGATAGAATCCGATTAAATCATTTTAAGCAAATGAATTATCGATAAGTTTGGATTTTTAATTAAAGGCGAAAATTAAAATCTGTCTCAGTAAGACGGAGCTGATAATTACAATTTAAAATAATTAGATTGATATTATTGCAATTAAAATAGAACACGGGATAGTCGGGGAGGGGGAATCCCTTATTGATTTGTGATTAAAATATATATCCATAAACCTGGAATAAACGTAAATGTACCTATGAAAGTATATCTATGAATAAAATTTATAGGTAAGAACACACACACGTGCTTAAGAAAATTCATTTGCTAACATTCAGTTTCAAACTAAAAAAAATGTCTACGTTTATAGCTTGCTTGC
>OY757911.1:116325898-116473398 GCA_963585895.1 Sepioteuthis lessoniana
ATATTGCTACCTTTAAGATATGTATAGGAGAATGAAAATATGTATGTAAGTACGTATGTATGTATATATGTACATATGTATGTATGTGTAAATTATTGCATTTATGTGTGTAAATATGCATATATACGTGAGAATGTAAACTTATGGATATATATATACATATATATATATATGTATGTATGTATGTATATATAAACACACATATATGCATATATACAATGTAAGTAAGTACATGTATGTATATATGAATGTGTGTATGTGTGTGTAAAAATATATGAATGTGTGTAATGTACATATATATATATATATATAGAGACCCACACATTCATGTGTTCACATATTACAATTGAATAGAGGCTTCAGTTCTAGGTTTGTGGGAGATTTCATTTACTAAAACTCAAATATATATATATATATATATATATATGTGTGTGTGTGTGTGTGTGTGTGTGTGTGTGTGTGTGTGTGTGTGTGTGTGTGTGTGTGTGTGTGTGTATGTGTGTGACTGATGAAGAGAAATGGAACCTCTGACCAACCTTTGCATGAAACGATTGAAGAATGTACTATTCTCAATGTTACTACTGATGTAGTTCTGGGTAATTGGTTATATATTATTTAACTACACACACATACCTAAAATAAATTAATAATCCCTCACTCCTCCGTGATTGCCCATAAGAAATACAATCCTCTGATGAAATCAGTTATATGCATATATATATATATATGTGTGTGTGTGTGTGTGTGTGTGTGTGTGTGTGTGTGTGTGTGTGTGTGTGTGTGTTATTTATATAGTTATATTTATATACCTACATACCTCTGTGTGAACGTATGTGTGTGTGTACAAATGCATTGTGTGTGTATGTGCAGGATTGTTCACATAAGACAGTCAGTAATATAACGCGATACAAACAATTATGTATTCTTGCGTACCAATTCCTACGAACTAATGTAGTAATTTACAATGCCAGAAATTGTATGGACCAACTGAGAATTGATCTCACTAATAATGGTTTACTACACAAAGTCGTTTGCTGCTGTAAAACACATGAATTGCTCATTCCAATAACTAATCATGCCTCCATTCATTAATTAATTTTTTAAAGAAGTTGACTTAGAGAACAGAAAGAAAATGTTAGCATTTTAAACCGACGAGCTTATTAAAGTTTTTAAATTCTTTTGATTTTGTTCGGGCAATTTTTTTTTTTAAAGAATTCCTACAGGATTTTCTTTTGTGGTTTGAAGAAACGTTTACTTTTCTTTGTTTAATGGTGATCATGCCTTTCTCGAGAGAATAAGTCCTAAAGTAAATGTAACACCGCGATTGTTGATTGAACTCACATATTACGTTGTCACAGTCTAGCAAGTTAACAATAGGGCAACAAGGACATGATTGATGAACATACCAAGAATAGTTACATTTCATTCAATTCGGGAAAACAGGAATTTTTATATCTTATTTATTTACTTGATTTATTTTTTATTTACTTTTTAGTAATAATTGATTGTTTTTTTTTTATTTATTAATGGCTGCCTTGTCTCATGTGCATAACGCTGCCACAGAATATATATATATATATATATATATATATATATATATATATATATATATATATATATATATATATTCTTGCATACGTATGTGTGTGTATCAAATTCATTAAAAGTCAGAACTAAAGTGCTCAGTATTCTATAAGTAGAACAATATGCAATAAATATTAAATTTTAATGTTTAATCTTGATATGTATATATATAAATATTTATATATATATATATATATATATATATATTCATTCATAATATTAGTTTTTACATAGATAAAGTTTTTATATATATATATATATATATATATATATATATATATATATATATATATTTTTATATATATGAAATAAAGTGATGCAATATTTGAATGTAAAGTTCGGTTTTCTAATACCCATAAAGCATAGATTTTCAAACCTAATTGCAATCCAAGTAATGAATGTATGTATAAATATATGCGAGGTATTATTATGTGGGCATCTATTTATGTGTCTGTCTTTGAGAGAGAATAAAGAAAGTAATAATACGCGCGCATGTGCATATATATATATATATATATATATACGTATGTATGTATATTGATACATGTGTATATATATATATACATATATATTCATATATATATATATATATATATATATATATATATATATCACATTCATATGCATATTATATATATTGTCAATGTATATACCAAATATATATATTATGAATATTTACGTCTTTATGTGAATAGACCCTTGAACATCAGTTTTTTCTTCACTTTCACTTTTTTCTTTCTTCGTTTTTCTTTGCTTTTGTTTTTTTGGGGTTTTTTTGTGTATTTTTCTTTTTGGTCCTTCAATATTTTTTCTCCGACATTTTAAAAAATGTTTTCATTTTCCTTTCTTTTGCCAGATTTTTGTCCAATGATAAATACTGATAATTTTTCCTCATCTGTCTTTTTTCTTTGCCTTGCCCTTGTCTATATATATATATATATATATATATATATATATATATATTTCACGAAAACGTTTTAACATCAGGGTGAGAAACTGAAGACGAGTCCATATATATATATATATATATATATATATATACATATATATATATATATATATATATATATATATATATATATATATGTATATACAAGTTCATTTCAAATCCAAAACCTCAGCAATGAGAGGATCAAAGTCTTTCCAAAGAAACGTTTTACTAGCTTCGTTGCAAATGTTTCCGATATCCCTGACATCATTCAATTTTAACAGAACCTTTTGATAGAGCAATTTGGCGATCATTTCTGGGTATTTGGCTTCAATGTAACACCGAAGCCAATAGGTGAACTTTTCCTGTGCCTTCTTCACCAGCAGTACATTGGACACTTCCGATTTTTCAGGATTGAAAAACTCAATTAACATCAGCAGAATCATAATCACTTTGTCTTCGTTCGTGCAAATTTTAAACGACTTTATGAAATCGGCAATCTGTGTAAACAGTTTTTCACCGAGGGCATTCTTTAAAATGACCGGGTCCAGATATTTGTCCTGTCCCTTCTGATTACGGAATACGACAAACCCTCCTTTGAAGGAGTAGGAAATCGCAGCCCGAATCGCGAAAACTTCCCGAATGCTGCCCTAAAAAGAAAAAAAGAAACATATCAAAATGCATTAAATTTTTTTCCTATATATAGATATATATGTGTGTGTGTGTGTCTGTACAGGGTGTATGTGTATGTGTATCCATTAATATATGTATATATTAATATCTAACGTGCGTATATGATATTACGTTGAAAACAAATGAAAGATGGAATCAAAGACAAACAAATAAGGGGCAGACAAAAAAATTGAGAGAAGCAGTGAAAAAATAATGATAGAAGAGAGATTTATTTAGCTAAGTCTGTCAGCCAAATTATATATATATATATATATATATATATATATATATATATATATGTATATATATATATATATATATATATATATATATTCTATTTAGGTATGAGTATATCTTTATATGTCTACCTTTGTTTACAAAAAGATGGTCTTGTGCCACAACCAAATTTAGATTATATATATCTATATATATATATATATATATAATTGAAAGAGAAAATAATTTAGTGTGTAAAAATACATTAATAAGTTTATATTACATGGATATGCGAAATGTAAATGGGACGTTCATTACATACATACAAAACTTAGAAAATAGGATCTCAAAATTCGAAAACACCTAACGACTTCTTTTTCAGGTACGAAACCTTTTTATTAACTTTGAGTTAAAGGTTTTGACATGAGGAGGAGAGACACAATCTTACTATGCTGTCTTATTCATCTGGTCCCCATCTCGTGCGGCCCCCATGGCGCTCAAATTCGCCTCGCGTCTGCGAGCTCGCAAAAGTCGACCGCTTCGTTTGGTGTCTATTTTCAACTCTCTTAACTTTCTTCGAAATCCCCAAAATCCTCAGGGTACTTCCGGTGCGTGATGTCACCCGCACTTTGTCACCCGTTTCATCATCTCAGGCTATTGTGACATCTCTGAGTGATATGTCCGCTCTGTGCGCCCGTGCGCGTTACCACCTGCATCAAGGTTGCACCTAACTAACCCATGTGCTGAGCCGAAAGGTTCTCAGCCTAACCAAACCCAAAGGCATGAACCGAAATCTTTCGGCTACTATATTACATTTATTCTGTAGTCATATATTTTGTTTATGTTTTTGAAAAGATTCTCTGCTTACTTTTCGGGTCATGTCACTATTCATAACAATAGTAGCACTCAACTCTTTCTTAATTATTAATAATTTACAAACCCTTTTACTTGTTTAAGTTGTCAGCAAGGAACTATTTTTGACGTGATCTATCATCGAAATTGATTTTATTTCATATAGGTAAAGGCCCTGATTACGATACTATTTGCAACTCGTTGACGGGATTTTTTATCCACGCTTTATCTTCGTGTATATCTATAATAACACAGATGCCCAATGCCTAAATGATATCCAGCAATGTAGACGGTTATATATAGGTTTTCTGAGATATATATGTCGTGTGTAAAATCATAATTGACACTGAAGCTGTATAAAAAAAAGTAAAGTTGGCGACCTTAGAAGCTACTAAACCGAGATGTAGAGGAGGGGGCTACTCCATTCCCTGGATTGCTCTACTTTACCCTTGATCCTTACCTTATAATGCTGAGTGTTAAAGCAAGGCAGCATCAAGTACCATTTGTTTTTTAGTCTTTGGTATGACTCGACCTGGGATTGAACCCTGATCTCCCAGATCATTGGTGAACACTCTAATCATTAGGCCAATGGCCCGGCGTCAGTCTGCTTGGCATTTAGCACACTTATTAATTGAAATACCTTTAAAACATTAATTTTTATCTTGTTTGTGCCTTTGCCATTGACTTTCTATTCATGTGCTTCACATTCTCAAAGTTCAGAATAGAGATTAATTCTGTTGAGGAAAGAAAAAAAAATCCCCTGAGATCGGTGAGGTAATTATTGGATAGTGCTACACTAATAAAACATATATACCAAGTCTTTTTTTTTTTTCGCATTCCATTTCTTTCTTGTAAAATCTTCAACTTTTGGCAGAAATTTTTTCATACTTTTCTATTTATGACTTGATAAGACCTTGTATAAGTACAATTATTTTAAAGATCAAATGTGATTTTAAGCTGAATTTAAAAAAATTTAATCTCTATTTTCAGTTTTTATCTAATTTTTTCTTTCTTTCTTTTTTCCCAACATTAATATCATTTAACATAAATCTTGGCTTCCTCACAGAAATTTACGACGCCTCAGAATTGAGAGGGTTACAAAGTTTTCTAATCTCATTTAAAAATAGCATAATAAAGAAATTATCAAAAATTAAACATCATTTTTGAAAATACTTTTAAAATTCCAAACAGTGTATTGATCTTTTAATATGGCTCAACTTTATGCCGTTACACACATACACACACACACACACAAACACACGTATACAGATATATTTATATTTATATGTGTATAAGTAAGTTGGCCGACCGTAGTCGAGTGTGACCCGAAAGTTACTTTTTCACTAGCAAAAGCACCGATATATTTGGGAGGGCCCTACTTTTTTCTCTGGAATGTTCTTCTTAGTCTTCATCTGTACGTTAAAATGTTGAGGGGGTGTCCTCGTGGTGTAATGGTTAAAACAATGGACTGCGGAGTCGTAATACGTGAGTTCATACTCCAGTCGTGCTATTACGTTCACTTTCACCCTTGGGAAAGATATGAACCCCCTTATCCTCCCAGCTATGGGTTAAATAGTACCACTACTGTTCTTCTAGGGGAATAGCTTTGGCATTAAATAACCTAAAAAGTTTGATATGCCATTAAACAAAGAAACCTTAAAATGTTGAGTGTTAAACAAGGGTTAATCAAGTAGCATATCTGAGTCTTTGGTATGACTCGATATGGCATTGAACACCGGTGTCCCAGGCCATTGACTAACACTTTAACCATTATGGCATAATATGTATATATATATATATATATATATATATACGTGAAACTGAATCTCGGTACTATTAAACTTTGTGGTTATTTAATATGTTAGATTTTAATCGGTTCCCCTTATAAAAGTCATCGAAACCTTGAAAATGTTTCTAACGCCTTTTATTTAACTTCTTGAGCAAAACCTTTATGTTGTCATATATATATATATATATATATAGTAACGAGCATAAAGGTCTGAACGATGTTAAGAAAAAATCTAAATGTGAAATAAGTTTTTATTTTAAAGCTTCATTGAGCTTTTTATAACGGAAAAATAAGGATATAAATGTAAGTTATATAATCCCCAAATAGACTTATCCTGAAAAAATTAAAAGAACTCGTATCGCCGTGTCCATATCCTGCGACGATAACCAAATGTTGAATACATTTACTTAGAGAATGTTGGTTCGTTGTTTGGGTTTTATGGTATATCAACCTTTGTAGGTTATTTAACGCCAAATCTATTTTTAAACAATTAGTCAGTTCTATTTCAAACAATTCAGTTTAACATGAGTATTCGTTTTAATTGTCAATTCAGTTTAGCGTAAATATGCAGTTTAAATGCAAAAACAGTAACCTCTCGAAACCATAGTGAAATTCTATTTGACCCATAGATAGGACCCTATCAGGTGTACCACTCTGGGCCAGAGTTGACCGGGGAGTGATGGCAATAAAGGGGTACTTCGCATTCCCCAAAGTTCCAGCAATACTGGAACCTCACCATCAGATTGTTTAGTGTCATATCACGGACAATAGTTAGAGGGAATCTTAACCCTCTGTAGAGAGAAAGTCGATGTATTCTACAGCCCGAGTCGCCTGGGCAATTACAAAAATACTAGTCTCTTGTTTATATCTAGACTGGCAAATGATTTATTTTTCCTGTGTCATGTTATATTTTTTTATGGAATAATTATCCGAATTCTTTTCATTTGAACCACTAATATCAATTAAAAGAGGGTTTTATATTTTGGCTAAAGAACTAAAGAAAAATTGATTCGGATTTTGTAAAGGGATTTATACAAGGATTGATTATTGTGACCACTAATATTCATAGCACTTATCTCTCTTTACCCAGAAGACGTTATGTTCAATGAGGAGGGTAGTCTAAAAATAACATTGTCATCACATCTTCAAATAAACGTCGGCATGTTGTCATTAATGACTCGACAGAAAATAACAAAAATCTGACAGAAATATTTGATGACAAAAATACATATTAACAAATTACTATTTGGCAACATTAATAGTTATTAGCAGTAGATCACATACGATATTAAAAATTCCTTTTTTTATATAATCATATTTACCCAACCCCTCCGATCAGGCAGGATATGACACAAGGTCAATTTTTAAGCGAAGTTCAACAGGTTTGAATTCAGAGTTTTCCTTCTCCTAGACTAGTTGCCTCACCAAGACTGAAGAACCTAATCTGCCCTACTATTTACCCATAGCTGGAGGGAGAATAATTGGATTCATACCTTTCCCAAGAGTATTAGTGCTATGTGAAATGCAATTAGTCTCGTCTAGGGTTTGAACTCGTGTCGCCGTGTCCATTTCCTACGACGGTAACCATTACACCACGAGCAGCTCTTTTTTTATATAATGGTATTTTTATAAAGACAACTTCGCTTTTCCCATTGGTTAGCCTTATAAAGGTGTTTTTGCTTTTTCTTTCCTCAATCAAGTCCCTTTAAATTTATGATATCCAAAGATTCTTAAAAATGTTCGTATCAGCATCATAGATGCTATTCTATTTAATATCAGCATCATAGATGATATTCTATTTGATATCAGCATCATAGATGATATTCTATTTAATATCAGCATCATAGATGATATTCTATTTAATATCAGCATCATAGATGATATTCTATTTAGTATCAGCATCATAGATGATATTCTATTTAATATCACCATCATAGATGATATTCTATTTGATATCAGCGTCATAGATGATATTCTATTTAATATCAGCATCATAGATGATATTCTATTTAGTATCAGCATCATAGATGATATTCTAGTTAATATCAGCATCGTAGATGATATTCTATTTTTCCACTGATGATACTAAAATAAGAAATGGAATAATCATAGATTTTTATCCACGAGCTTTTAGAATTTTTTGGCCCATATTTAAAAATTGATTCTATAGAAAATTCCCTCGAATAACTTCATTATCTCAAATCTTTTATAAAACGTTTTAAAATAAAAGTTGTTTTTTTTAATTCACAAACGAAGAAGTTATCCAAATATTTCCAATAACACTGTTTGTTTTTTTTCAATAATAATCTATTGCAAATTTTACCCAATTATTGAACTCCACACGGCATCGAAAAAAAATCTAAACAACCTTGGTATCCAGACAGCTACAAACTATTCCAAGACAATTGGAAACATAATAAGAACAAGTATTATGTGTAAAAAAAGCTGACATATGTTCAGTCACGTGAACATTTTATGATTTTATATATATATATATATATATATATATATATATATATATATGTGTGTGTGTGTGTGTGTGTGTGTGTGTGTGTGTGTGTGTGTGTGTGTGTGTGTGTGTTTATATATAATTGAATTTGAACATTTTTGTCAGATTTTATGAAATTTATATTACTGAACAGAAGAACTAAAGGATATTTCTTTTTTAGTTTTTTTTCATCGTTTCCCATCGATTGGAGTTATTGTATTTGAAATATGTGTTTACCTTCGTATATCGAAAAAAAAGGAAACAAATGGATGATTATGATCGAAAAACATTTTTAAAATTGACAAAATGAAATGAATTTAATGAATTTTCCGAGATGCATTCACATTCGATTCAGTAAATGTCGTTTCGTAAACGATATTCAAATAAATTTCATTAATTTGATTTTATCACGGCTAAATGAAGTTCAATTACAACTCAAAGGTGTTCAAATCCTTAAAAGATAAATATAATTTGATTTCTTTTTTTTCTTTTTTTTTTTTTTATAAAATTAGTTCGTTCAAAACGTTATAATAATGTCATTAGCAATTTAAAAGAAAACTTTTAATTTTCTGTTGAAAATTTTAGAAAAACATGATTGTAACTTTGAAATATCTAAAGTCAATCATATATATATATATATATATATATATATATATATATCGTTCAGGGGAGAGAGACAGACAGACAGACGGAGAGACAGAGAGAGAAGCGCTCGTAGTATAATGGTTATTGGAAATAGGTAAGGTGACCGGAGTTCAAATGCTGGACGAATCAGTGTAACATATTGACCTTCGACCCAGCCGTTAATCAAGGAACAGGTGCATCTGGTCGAAGATATCAGAGTATAACCTCGACTGGGGACGGTTTGAATTGGGTGCAGATGCGACGCTCACAGGAAGCAGGTGGGTGTCAAACAATGATATAACCCGGTGCGGCAGGAAGTTCAGTTAGTTTGGAGTCAGTTGGTTAGAGATAAGATGCTGTAGAGAGAACCAGCACCCAGCAGAGGGCTATAGGCCCTCTGGACCCCCGATTGAGCCACCCAGCAGAACGAGAAAGAAGTGCTGCTAAAGACCGAGGGTTTTGGGGTCAATATGTTGCAGTCTGTTCAGTCTCCAACTCACCTCTCGCACATAACCCTTTCGCAAGCCTTTCGCAACCATTTCGAATAAAGTGTGAGAGGTATATTTTTCTAAAGAACTGTGTCCCTTCGTCATTATGTTACATAGCCACAATTAACACCATGTGCGAAATAGACATATAATGTTCATAACGATAGAACTTATAAAGAACATAGGAATCTCGAAATTCGAAAACACGTAACGACTTCTTATTCAGGTATTAACTTTGAGTAAAAGATTTCGACATAAGGAGGAGAGACACAATCTCGCTATGCCGTCTTATTCATTTGGCCCCTATCTCGTGTGGCACCCACGGCGCGCAAATTCGTCTCGCGTCTGCAAACTCGCATAAGTCGTTTGGTGTCTATTTTCCACTCTTCTAACTTTCTTTCAATTCTCCACAAACCTCTGCGCGCTTCCGGTGCGTGACGTCACTCGCACTCCGTCACCCGTTTCGTCTCGGACTATTGTGACATCTCTGAGTGACACCTTCGTCCGCCCGCGTTAACACCCGCATCAACGTTTGCACCCAACTAACCCATGCGCCGAGCCGAAAGGCTCTCAGCCTAACTAGACCCAAAGGCATGAACCGAAATCCCTCGGCTATTATATTACAATTATTGTGTTGACTATGTTCCCGCATGTATATGTGTATAGTTGTATATGTATCATTGTTATACAACACTAGTACCCAGGGGGGAGTCCTCGTGGTGTAATGGTTAAAGCAATGGACTGCGGAATCATAGTAAGCAAGTTTGTACTCTAGTCGCGCTATTACGTCCACTTTCAGAGAAATACCGTTGGGAAAGGTATGAACCCTCTTATCCTCCCAGCTATGGGTTAAATAGTACCATTAGTGTTCTCCTTCTAAGAGAATGGCTCTGACATTAAATAACCTACAAAGGTTGATATACCATTAAACAAAGCAACCAACCAAACCAACTAGTACCCAGGAAGAAAGGATGCATCCAACTACAAAAAGTAGGGCAGATGGGTTTCTTTAGCTTTGGTATGGAAATCCGTCTGGATGAAGGAAAACTCTAAATTCAAACCTATTAAACTCTACTTAAAAATTTGACCTTGTGTCGCATCCTGCTCATGCAGAAGCGATGGCATATATATATATATATATATATATATATATATATATATATATATATGCCATATATATATATATATATATATATATATATATATATATAGTCCCGGTGTTTATTGAATCATACTTTTGTTTGGATGTTTTTATTCAAACCGAGAAATTGAAAATATAAATGATAAATTTCTGTTTAATGTCACATTTGATCTATAAAAAATCTTAGGTTATTCAAGGTCCCATGAATGCATAGGTATATTCCTAAAAGAATAAAACTTAAAATCTGTTTGTGCAAAAATTAAATTGCAAAAGATAAACAACAACAACAAAAATTAAAGTTATACTAAAACAAAGCTAATTATTTGCTTTTTTTTTTACATGTATGGCACCCTCCATACTCACCTGACCGATTCTAGATGACTTTTTCTTGTTTCCTAAACAGAAAATTCATCAAAAAGACAAGTTTTTAGGACTTTCCAGGAAATGAAAAGAAACCCTATGGCAAAGCTTCACACACCATCAACGGTGATGTTTCAAAGGGGATTTGACTAACTGGAAACTCGAAAGAATAAATGAGCTGAAAGCCAATCAGAATGTTGTGAAGAAAATTAACATTTCGAATATAGTTGTCTTTCCCTAAACAACTACTTTTCTTGAGATTAAGTTCTGTTGACTCTTTCCAGTCAGCGTAGCATTGATATATTAAAAGTCACCATTATTTTATAAAAAGATGTAATGGTTTATTAACTCGGAAAACATTTAATTGTTTATGGAAGACCCCCCCCTCATTATTATAACATTTCCTGTCCTCTAGACAAAAATATGTCAAAATAAAAATGGTTATTATCAAGCCTTCCACAGGTGCAGGATGTACCACATTTCAATTCAGAGTTTCCCTTCCCCTAAAGCGGTCGCCATTTCAAAGTTTAAGAGCTCGCTTTGCAAAACCATTTGCTCATAGCTGGAGAGAGAATATTTAGGTTCATACCTTTCCCGAGGGTATTAGCACTATGTAAAACGTAGATAGTCTTGTCTATGATTTGAACTTGGTTCGCCGCGTCTATTAACAACGACGATAACAGTTATGCCACCAACTCCTTTACCACGCTAAACAAATATAGGCTTCCAAACCTCTGAGTTAGTGGGTTTGTGTGTATCGATTAGACCAACTCAACCAAGCATGAAAGCTTAAACGTCTTCCCTGCTTTCTTTGCTTGTCATAACAGCGGAAACAACATATTCCTTCAATTTGATCGTAGTACAAATAGGGACTGTAGCCCTCAACTACAGTTTGCCAACAAACGCTTGACAATTATTATACAAGATTTCCTTGGAATACGCTGACAGTATCCCTTTAGAAGAGGTAAGCCCTTATTTTAAAAAAAAAGGTTTCCTAGGTATGGCACTAAACTGCATCTGAGAGAAAGTGTTGTAGCCCCGGAAAGGGTCACTAATAAAAAAACAAACACGGATATTAGATAACAGATTATATTACACAAGAAAAATAGAGTTACATAGAAAAGGTAAGAAGTCTCGTACTGTTCGGATAACACCGATATTGATCTGCCGCTGGTAGCGAAATCTCTCCGTACTAATAACGGTGATAAGAGTCCATTGTGATGAGATGGGTAAGCCTCCCACAACAATAAGGGACCATTTTATGGAATTTTGAAGTTCTTTTTCATGGCTATTACTTCCAGGTTAACTGTAACCCGGTATGATGGAATCTGTTAGGGCTCTTACGATGGGTGAAATAAATCTGTTTAATAATTTTTTTATATTTGCTTGTATCGAGTGCAAAAAAAATTTAAGATTAAACAACTGCAAAAAAATGAAAACATGAACTTGATTGCTTAACTTTTGTGCTTAGAATAACCCTCGAAGAGTTGACATGCCATTAACACCAATCAGTGAATTATTTAATAGAGATTGTTTGGTAAAAGGTACAAATGTATAAGTAGTAATTTTCTTCCCTTTTTAAAAATTTATTTTCATTTTTTGACTATGTTCAGAATAAGGTAATTACCTTCTCACAGAAAGGTACCGTATGTCTGATAATGCTAAGTTAGCAGTGACTACCATGACCAAATTTGTAAACGTTCATTATTAAGTATGAAAATTAAAATATTTCTAATTTATTAGAGATATCTGACTGAATACATTAATTCAATTTATCATTAATAAATGTTTATTGTTTTCCTATTGTACCGGCATCATAATCATGTGTCTCGAAGGACTCCTCTGGTTGTGTAACGTTTACCAAGCTAGACTAGCAAACCTACACGAGTGAGTTCGAGTCTCATTGGGCGCCCCATTCATTCGGCCTTATGCCACATCGAAGCAAAGAGCTTTGTAAATTACTAATCATGTATCTTGAAATATTAATACATAAGAAGGCATATCACAGGGTACTCTTTAGGTGTTGTGAACGTTCCTCTTAACCCCGTTTGATAACGAACAATAAAGCCGTCTCACGTTCTTTGTCGAGTGGGGAGTGAGGAGCCTAAGCTAGATATAAGAACATAGTCATCTTTTTTAATTATATTTTTCTTTTTAAAATTCTTGAGTGTAAATTTTGTAATTATAAAAATTTATTTTCTCATGCCATAATGTGTATTTGGTGTATTTTTATATCTTAAAATCTTAAGGATTTATTGATTGAATGATTTTAGCGGCTTGACAACCTGTTTGGGGTTATTTCAAGCCGTATAAGTTTGGAAGTTGTGTACATTTTGTGTTTATATTTATATTTTTTGAGTTGTTTAATTTTTTTTTTTTTTTTGCACACAGTTATATGATATCAAGTATTTCTTTGTAATAAAAATCGTTTACAAAGAGTTGTGTCGTTTCAAGTATTCCTATCTAATACTAATAATTATTTGGTTTGAAGTTATTTGTTTATAAACAGTTACATGTATACATTTACTCAACCCCACTGCACGTGAATTTTCCTTCTTGACTGTAGCCTAACCAAGGCTGAAGAACTCAGATCTGGACTATAACAGGAACTACCACTCCCGGTAAGAGTTGACCTGGGAGTAATGACAATGAAGTTGTACACCACGACCCTCAGGTCTCCAGAAGTTTAGTGTGATATCCTGGACACCCTTTACGAGGGATGCAGCCAGCGTTTTCAAATTTCCTGACCGGGCAGGATTTTCAGAGAGTTATAAGGTTTTCGTACAATCACAGGAGGAATTTATATGCTTCCTTGAGGATGTCCTCGTGGCGTTGTGGATGACGTGCTGAATTGTGACGTTGTTCGAACTCCATGTTATTAAGTTTACTTTCAAACTAATATCCTTAGGGAAAGTATGAAATTCTACCCCAAGCTATATGTGGTTTGGTTTGGTTAGGTTTTGTGGGATATCAACCACTGTAGGTCCTTTAATCCTATTTACCAACCCCTCCGCTTGGGAAGGATATGACACAAGGTCAATTTTTAAGCGAAGTTTAACAGGTTTGAATTCAGAATTTCCCTTCTCTTAGACTTGTTGCCAAAACCAAGGCTGAAGAACCCAGTCTGCCCTACTATTTACCAATAGCTGAAGAAAAGAGAATAATTGAATTCATACCTTTCCCAAGGGTATTAGTGCTATGTGAAATGCAATCAGCCTCGGCCAGGATTTGAACTCGAGTCGCCGTGTCCATTTCCTACAACGATAACCATTACACCACGGGCACCTCCATTGTAGGTCCTTTAATGCCAAATCCTCTATATACATATCTATTAAATATACATGATTTGGTTTGGTTCAATCGCATATCAACCATCGAAGGTTATTTATTGCCAAATCATCTTTATACATAAAAATTAAATATATTTGATTTACTTTGGTTTGGTCTAATGGCATATCAACTATTGTTGGTTAATACCAAATCCTCTTTATACATATATAAGTAAGAAAGTAAAGTTGGTGACCGTAGTCGAGGGCGATCAGAAGGCTCCCTTTTCAGTAGCTACTACACCAGGGGAGGGTGCTACTCCTTTCCCTGGATTGCTCCTCTTTACCCTTGATACATACCTTATATTGCTGAGTTTTAAGCAAAGAGTTCTCAAGTACCATTTTTAAAGTCTTTAGTAAGACGCAACCTGGGATTGAACCCGGGTCTCCCGGACTATTGACGAACACTCTACCCACTAGACCAACCGGCTCATACATATATATTAAGTCCATATGATTTGGTTTGGTTGGCGTTTTACGACATATCAACCATTGTATGTCATTTAATGCCAAATCATTTTTATGAATGTATATTAAATATGTAAGACTTGGTTTGCTCTTTATGGCATAAAAACCATTGTAGGTTATTCAATGCCAAATCCTTTTTAGTCTTATATATCAAATATGTGATCCCTAAACCTCTTTTGTAGATAATGTGTCTGAGTTTATTTTTGGCACATAGTTAAAGGGTTTTACTCATGATATCTTATACGAATACACAGCTAAATGTAAAAACATTTCCATTTAAAAAAATTCAGTTTACCATAAGTAAAATTTAAAAGTTAACAGTTCTATTTCAAACAATTTACTTTTGCATAAGTACACAGTTTTATCTTTGTTAATACACGATTAAATAGTTCTATTTCTAAGAATTCCGTTTGCCATGTTAACAAAGTTGAATTATTCCAAGTATTGCTATGTATAACTAACAATTCAATTAAACATGTCATTTGTTTGCACACAGTTAAATTATCAAACAGTTCTATTTCATATGAGCATAAGTACAGTTGTTGTTCATACACAGTTAAATGTAAAAACAGTTCTATTTTAAATAATTCACTTTAGCATAAATACACAGTTTAAATGTCAAACAGTCCTATCTGATCTATCGGTAGGACCCTATAAAGTACTACCACTCCAGGCCAGAGCGGACCAGGGGAGTGACAGCAATAAAGGGTACTCTGCATTCCCCAAAGCTCCAGCATTACAGATGCTTCACAATTCTTTAGTGTCATATTACTCGTTGGGGAACACTTACCCCTCTGCTGAGATACTGTCGGTGCATTCTGCAGCCCAAGCCGACTGGACCATTATAGGTAGTGTCACTAGTTTGTCTTCAAGGATGGCTTTGGTATTAAATAACCCACAAAGGTCGATATGCTTTTCAACAAAGAAAACAAAGTCGATATAATTTCTTGCGCATCTCAAATTAACATTGCTTTTGTTAGGATTTGAATTTAAACAACAATGAAAAGATGCAATGTAAGGCATAATTTGAGTGCTTTTAGTTTGGGTTCTTTTGTTTATTGGTACATCAAACTTTGTGGGTTATTCCCAAAGACATCCTTATTGAAGAACAGTTGAGCTTTTATTTTTGCTATGTTGTTGGAATAAATGTGTTTATATCTTTCCCAAAGGTATTTGTCCGAAAATGAACAGAATAGTGTGATTGGTGTTCGAACTCACTTGCTACGATTATGCAGTCGACTATGTTATCCACAGCAATATAGCGATTCCACTTATTTCTGGCACCAGAACAGGATTCAGAAAATTGTCTTAATTTCAATTCCTGTTTCCATCAAATAACAATAATAAAAATAGATTTTGACTCGAAAAAAGAACGGCTCGTTGTCCGATACCTGAAATAATCACAGCTTTCCCATTGGCGTTTCATAATGGTGTTCAAACCCTGGCTGAAACGCAAAATTTCTTATAATATTTTTGGCAGAGAGGAAAAGTAACCTGACCTAAATATTTTGCTGACGTAATACAATCTTCTTTTTTTTACCTTATTCTCCTGAATTTAGGGATGTGATGGATTTGGTTTTGCTCAGTTAGCATACAAGAGGGTACTGAACAGTTTTCTGGCCAACCAAATTAAGTTTTTTTTTTCATTCTTTTTATTTATTTGTCAAGGGTAAAGTTCGCTTGTTTTGACAAGTATTGTCATTCTAATTTTTGTTGCTTTTCATCGCAGCTGTTTACAGTTCTAGCCAACGACTATCAGAGAATGCTATGTCATAATGCATTGGTAAATGTCTTTTAGTCCTGATGTTTTACATTTGCATCTGAAGTGGAACTCAGAAGATACTGTGATTGACAGTGGAGGTCATAGTTTTTTCTCTACTATATGAGAAAAGAACATTGTTTAGGTACATGCCACGAGATCAAAAAAAAAAGAGGAAGATAGGGAGAAATAAGTTTTGAATCCATTCGTCTATTCATTTTGGTTAGTTAGGGTTCAGAAACAAAAGAGAATAGTTGCGTTTTGGAGGCCAAGCGTAAGTAAAAAGTAAAGTTGGCGACCGTAGTCAGAGAGAGACTAGAAGGCTCCTTTTCAATAGCTAATACACCGAGGTGTTGGGGAGGGAGCTACTCCTTTCCCTGGATTGCTCTACTTTACCCTTGATACGTACCTTATATTGCTGAGTGTTAAGCAAGGAGGTATCAAGTACCATTTTTAAAGTCTTTGGTATGACGCAACCTGAGATTAAACCCAAGTCTCCCGGGCCATTGACAAACACTTTACCCACTTGGCAAATGAGCCGGTATTGCTAGATCACATTCAACCGATAATGTTTTTTATTCATTCTATCATCAATAATATTAATAAAATTAGACATGACCTATTTTGAAAGTCGATTAAACAGAATAAAGAATTACACATTTCATAAATAAAAATAAAATCCTCTAAAAGTTAAAAGAATATTAATTGAACCAAATATGAATATATGTAGTAAGTAAATTGAGTGACCGATGTTGATGGTGACCAGAAGGCTCCCTTTTCAATAGCTACTATACCGAGGTGTATGAGAGAGCGCAATCCCTTTCTCTGGATTGCTCCTCTTTACTCTTGATATGTACCTAATAGTTCTGAGAGTTAAGCAAGGATGTATCAAGTACACTTTCTAAAGTCTTTGTTATGACAGGACCTAGGATTGAAGCCAGGTCTCCCGGACCATTGGCGAACACTCTACCCACTAGACCCTCGCGACAGAAATAATGGTGGAAACTTATTATAGAGGAAGTATGGTCTGAAAGACAAGTGTCTTTACTACTGGTCCACTATCAAACTTTGTCCAGCAAAAGGCAAGAAATTTGTAATACTCAGAGATTACTTATTCAGTATTAAGCTATAAGAATCTGTGGAATATTCCATATTTACCAACCCCTCCGCTCAGGCAGGATATGACACAAGGTCAATTTTTTAAGTGGAGTTTAACAGATTTGAATGCAGAGTCTTCCTTCTCCTTGACTAGTTGCCTCACCAAGACTGAAGAA
This sequence comes from Sepioteuthis lessoniana, assembly GCA_963585895.1. Classification (NCBI taxonomy): domain Eukaryota; kingdom Metazoa; phylum Mollusca; class Cephalopoda; order Myopsida; family Loliginidae; genus Sepioteuthis; species Sepioteuthis lessoniana. Next base: position 116,343,868 of record OY757911.1, read on the forward strand.
CCTAGTCTGCCCTACTATTTACCCATAGCTGGAGGGAGGATAATTGGATTCACACCTTTCCCAAGGGTATTAGTGCTATATGAAATGCAATCAGTCTCGTCCAGGATTTGCACTCGTGTTGCCGTGTCCATTTCCTACGACGATAACGATTTCATCACGGGAATATTCTAGTTCAACATTGCTAATCAAGCAAGTTTTTTATGCTTAATTAATGAAAAAATTTTCAATGACTCGTAAATGATACTTTTTCGTCGCTTGCACAAAAACAACATGCCTAGTTGGCTTGGGCTGTAGAATACACTGACTGTTTCTCTGCAGAGGGGTAAGAACCCCCTCCCTCAACGAGTGTCCTTGATATGACATTATACAATCTGATGGTGAGGTTCCAGCAATGCTGGAGCTTTGGGGAATGCGGAGTACCCCTTTATGGCCATCGCTCCCAGGTCCACTAGGGCGCTATCTATGGGTTAAATAGAATTGACAGCATACTTATGCTAAAATGAATTGTTTGAGTAAACTGAATAGCATGAAATAGAAATTTTTTGACAATTAAACCGTACTTACATTTAAACTGCGTGCTTATGCTTTACGGAATTGTTTGAAATAGAACTGTTTTTCAATATTAAAACTGTATTTACACTTAACTGAATTGTTACATATAACTGCTTGAATAGTTTGAAATAGAAATGTTTTTGACAATTAAACTGTGTACTTATGCTAAACTGAATTGTTTTAAATAGAACAGATTATTTACATAAAAATGGATTTGGTGTTAAATAACCTACAAAGGTTGATATGCTATAAAACCCAACAAACCAACAAAAGCAACGATGCACAGCTTTTGAACCCTGTCCGTGAACAATCAACGGTATGTTATAAAGAAAATTCAACTTAAACTTCAGGAGATGAGCACGACTTACTAAGTGCTCTTTAATGATATTATGTATTCATCACGCTGAAATTTAAAAAAAGATTTTTCCTAATTTTTTTTCACTTTCGTCCAGGAAATTTTTTTTCGGAAAATCAAGATTTAAAAATCGTTTTATTGCTTTTACATTCAAAAGATGATCAATGGCCACCATAAGATTATGAAGTTAACCTCCCGATGGTGTTTATTCACTAAAATCCATACGAAACATTCTTCAGTGTAACTGGCTTAAATTTCCAGAAATAGGGAGGTTTGGTTTTCTTATTTAATGGCATAACAACCTTCGTGAGGTATTCAGGGCCAAAATAATATTTGTAGAAGAACAACAGTTATATTAAATAACCCATAGCTAGAATAATAGGGGGTTCATATCTTTGCCAAGAGTAAAAAGGGAAAGGGAATTTAATAGTGGTACTGGAGTTCAAACTCGCTTACTTCGAGGTCGCAGTCAAGCACTTTAGCAATTACGCTATAAGGACTTTCCCCAGTACGAAAGTGGAATTTTGTGACAGTATCAATAATATTGAATGAATAAATCATGTATTTATATATTCGGGTGTTACTTATAGCATCATGAACCATTCAATTTTGGCAGTGAGGAAAGGAAAAAAGAAAAGGAACTCGTGGCACGTCAGAGAGAAAAAAAGAAAGCAAATATCATAGAAAGAAAGAAAGAAAGAAAGAAAGAAAGAAAGAAAGAAATACTTCTATATATCACACGCATATCATGTCTTTCAGTAAAAGAAAGAAAGAAAGAAAGAAAGAAAGAAAGAAAGAAAGAAAGAGCATTATAAGTCAAGAATGAAACGGAAGAGAAAGAAAAAGAAATGAAGAATACTTATTTTGTTAACTTATTTTAAATGTTTATTAAACAAAAAATGACATGATATTTCATAAATGATGATAAAATCTTCCGATTTTCAACAATTATTTGATTTTGATAAAATCTTCGGAACTTATTTATTAACAGATGCAAATAAAGTGGTCTAATTTAATTTATTTATATATTGTTTTATTTATTTGTTTGTTTTCAGGGACATGAGTAAGGATTAATACGAAATAAATAACTAAATAAATAAATAAATAATAATAATAATAATAATAATAATAATAATAATAATAATAATAGGCACAATAACTAAAGGATTATTAAAAGTCCTGGAGGACTTGGAAGTTGGCGGACGGCTCGAGACTATCCAAACGACAGCATTGCTAAAAACGGCCAGAATCCTAAGACGAGTTCTGGAGACTTGAGGAGACTTGCTGTCACTCAAACTCCAGTGAAAAACCATCAGCTAATACTGATGTGAAAAACTCTAAAGGAGTAAATAATAATAATAATAATAATAATAATAATAATAATAATAATAATAATAATAATATTGAGAACGGCCGGAATACTGAGTAGAGTCCTGGAGACTTGAGGAGACTTGCTGTCACTCAAACTCCAGTGAAAAACCATCAGCTAATACTGGTGTGAAAAATTCTAAAGGAGTAAATAATAATAATAATAATAATAATTCATGAAACATTTTACTCAAAAATTATGATACAGTCGCATGAGGCGGTTCATTTTTTAAATGTAATAAACTTTTCCTTTTCGTTGTTCATGAACACAAAAAAAAAACGCTAATAAACATCATATGAAATAAAATGATTTTGAAAATTTTTTAACTGACTTTTGGTAAATTGCAATTTTTTTAACAACCTAATTTGAATAAAATGCGGAAAAAAATGAAAGAAAAAACATATTTAGTGAAGTTTTAAAAATTAATTTTACCAGTTGAATTTTATTTATTGTTTTGAAAGTCCCTGTAATGCTTTTTTGTTGTTTTGCCTTTTGTTTTATTTTTTGCGTTGTTTTGTTTGTTTTTTAATTTTTTCTTACAACACAAGAAAAAAGAAAACTAAATTTAATAAGTTACAACAAAATAAATAAGAAAATAAATCAAAAAAGAAAAAAGAAAACTATATTTAATAAGTTACAACAAAATAAATAAGAAAATAAATCAAAAAAGAAAAAAGAAAAAGAAGAAAAAAAGTGAAAAAATTGAACTATTTCTTATTGTTGCCGCAAATTTAATGAAATTTCAATGGATTAGACATATATAGGAAGTGATTATTTTCCTTGAGTATCATCTTAAAAGTTAATTTAGTTGTAAGAAAAAGTCATAATTATCTAAAAAGTAATTTATCAGAAATATCAAAAAAAGAATTCTAAAAAATGTCCTCTTTTCTTTTTTTTTCTTTGTGTGTGTGTGTGGTTGAGAATTTTCTTTTTAAAAAATAATGACTTTTCACAACAACTAAAGAAACTTAGAGAATGACGATCAAGGAAAATAATCACTTCCTGTGTCTACGTGATTAAAGTTTCATTAAAATGTGTGTCAGCAATAAAGAAAACAGTTCAGTTTTTTCACTCTTTTTTTTTTTTTTCAGTTTTTAAGATTTTTAATTAAACATCTTTTTGTCAACTAATAGTTAAATTTCCACGGATATGCTTGTAAATATTATTCAAATTTATACAATCTCCTATTAAATGACAGAAAATATCTTTTTTTTCTTTTTACGGAGCAAAATAGAAATTGATTGTTTTCAGCGCTAAAAGTTATTAAAATCATTTTAATCGGACGTTTTGCATGACTTGAAAAAAAATTTCAGAAATTTACGAAAAAGAAAAAAAAAATACAAGATATGTTTTTATGAATACTTTATTTACTAAGCTTTTTTTGGCACCATCTGAAAAATGTGAGCACGCAGTTAGAATCAAACTTATTTCAGAGTAGATATTGTTCAGCTTGTTAACCACCGTTACACGAAATTATTAATATTATTATTGTTATTATTACTATTATTATTATTATTATTATTATTATTTAAACTTAGTCTAGCACAAGAACATGAACGTAGGGAAACCCTGTTAGGAGCAAATTCACAAGAGAGTAATTATGAATATATAGTTGGTCAGACTGTGCTCTTTAGTTTTACCTTTGCTTGGGCAACCAATCTAACAGAAAGAAATCGCTGGATTTAAAACCAGCTCTACTCTACTTATATAACTGACCTTGTGCCACTTTCTCCTGGTGGTGGAGAGGTTGGGTAATTATATACAAAAGAGAATGTATGGTTAAAATGTAATTATGAGCTGAGCCTAACACCACAAATGTGTAGTACACAATGAATGAACGAATTTATTATGAAGTAGCTTGAATCTATGCAATTACCTTTCTTATCGTGGATCATTAATCTGGTTTTAATTTAATATGTTTACAATTCCTACAAGGTCAGATTTACTGGGTAATAAGGGAGAGTCGAATCCATTTGAGGTTCGATTATCAATCATTAAAGCCTGGTAAGCGCCGAAGTGTTGATGTTGGCTTTTTTTAGTCTAGCACAGAGACCTCAAAATGTTTGCAGGCGAGGTATTTCTCAATGGTTATCCACTAATGTACTGGACAAGATCATTATTGCTTACCGACGGTGACCGGCAAGAATCGTTGCTTGCTCTCTCTCTCTCTCTCTCTCTCTCTCTCTCTCTCTCTCTCTCTCTCTCTCTCTATCTCTCTCTCTTTATCTCTCTCTCTCTCTCTTAAATATGAATTCTTTTGCACTCTGATATGTAGCGTCTTCTTTTTATTGGAATGACCCAGCATTCCTCAGAAGTGATGACAGGATGTAACGCGTTCTTTTTCTTCCTTTTCTTTCTTTATCAAAATGGAATGACCCATTTTTTTTATCAGCGTAATGACAGGGTGTAAAATTCGATAACATGTGTCTATGTCTTATTTTTTTTTTAATATATTAACAACTAGCCAAGCATATGGGTCGTTAATTATTGCCTCGACATAAATGATCTTCAATTTAGGTTATTCATGCTTTTCAGGGTTGAGACACCCTCCCTAAAAAAGAAAGCCAACTGGACCAAACATTTTTTGATTAAGCCACGTATTAGTCTTGATTTGTGTGTGGTTCCCCTCTGTAAAACGACCCAGTGTCATATATTGACGTAGTGGGAAAGTAGTTATGTGCCTTATTCTAATATCATTGATTTTTACGTTTATTTTTAGTTTGGCTGATTTTATTCGTTTTTTTTTAAACTACATGTTTGTTTTTTTTATTTATTTGAAAACACTTTTCCATACTGCTGCAATTTACTAACCTTTGCTTAGTGTGGCACCCAACCATCAAGATGTTTACAGTAGCTGCTGTTGCAAATTAACGGCGTGCTTTGTGAAACAGTTATTGATGTTGGATATGGAAATTGAGATCAGAGTTCAAACCCTGCATGAGGTTGTTAGTATTTCGCTTGGCGTTAATACATTTTGATCTCCTCCTCCAATTATTCTTAAAAATATGGGCAAACTTGTTTCTTTTGAAAGGCAACCAAACTAAGAGAAGAAAAATTCTAAATGTAAAACAGTAATCTACTTTTTAAAATTGACCTTGTGTCACATCCTACCCATGGTGGAGCGGTTTGGTGAATACCGACGATGGGTTCACCTACTTAATTACTGAACAGGATGATCTTTGCTAATCTTACAGGAGCTGACGTTTTGAGTGTGACTTGACTGCAATTGTCTCTGAAGATGAGTTTAAATTTTTCTTTTCTTTTTTTTTTGTGGTGGTAGAGATGAGGAAAACAAGTACAAACTCTTAATTAATGAGGATATTAAATAAAAATCGTTGATATCAAAAGTAATTTATTTAAAGAAAATATCATTTATAACTTGGAGGTTTTTGTAGACGGCATCCATGTTGTTTAAACTTGGTTTCGATTTGCGCATGTGTAAAAGCTGGCGTGTCTCTTACAAAGAAAGCAAACAAATAACTTGAAGGAAATACTAAGTTGCCTTTGAGAATTAGATTTAGTGCGTTGATTTTCTTTCATTAAAAAGTAAAGGCAACGATTTTTCATGCAACCTTTATTGCTTTAAAGAAAAAAAAAGAAAAGAAAGAAAATTCTTGCATATGTACTTAATGTTCGTCTTGCTTTCTCGTTCGTTAAAAGACTCACTTCTATTGAGCTTTTATTCATTTGCAGAATTTATTGATTAGCAGTAATCGATTGATTCCCAGCCCTTCATCATCATCTCAATTGGTCATCTCGCATGGTTCGCCAGTAACGCTACACTCGTGAACCTTTAATATACTAAGCAGATTCTAATTATGTATCGGTGTTTCTCGTCATTCTGTATCAAGTGTTTCTTACCATTATTAGTGTCTTGAATAAGATCCACACTTGGTACTATTTACCAACCCCTCCGCTCGGGCAGGATATGAGACAAGGTCAGTTTTTAAGCGAAGTTTAACGGGTTTGAATTCAGAGTTTTCCTTCTCCTAGACTAGTTGCCTAACCAAGGCTGAAGAACCTAGTCTGTCCTACTATTTGCCCATAGCTGGAGGGAGAATAATTGGATTCATACCTTTCCCAAGGGTATTAGTACTATGTGAAATGCAATCAGTCTCGTCCAGGTTTTGAACTCGTGTCGCCGTGTTCATTTCCTACGACGATAACGACTACACCACGGACACCACACTTGGTATCCGATGTATATCGCTTTGTAATGTGCGACACTATGCTCGGTGAATGAACTAACCTTATTGAACAGCAGAAATAAATTTTCGATATCTGCAGAGGCAGTTCAGTTAGATGCGTGTTTCTTCTTGGCACTATATATATATATATATATATAACTGGCCTATTTAGCGTAATGGTTATAGTCGTAAGAAATGGAGCTGGTGACGTGAGTTCAACCTGGACGAGGCTGTTTGCTATTTACTTCCTACTTCTCTTGAAGGCATGAACCAGGTCTCTTCTCCCAACCAACTATAGATTTGGTTGTTTAGCCATAGTTAGATAACCAGTCACGGAGAAGGAAAACTGAACTCAAACCAACTGTACTCCGCTTAAAAATTTGAGCTTGTGTCTCATCCGGCACATGGTGGAAGAGTTGGGTTAATGCATCGATCAAAAACTCTTTCAGTTGATAGACAAAAAAAAGGTAATATTGCAGACTACTATCAATGAATTCGATCCTCATTACGTGTCTCACACTTGCTGGCGTATGCCATGCTCAGTATACGTGCAAATTTCTGTAGAACAATTTTTAGCCTTTCAGAACAGCTATCGAGAGAGAGAGAGAGAGAGAGAGAGAGAGAGAGAGAGAGAGAGAGAGAGAGAGAGAGAGAGAGAGAGAGTCAGGGAAATCCATACTGTCAGCGCGACTTGATGATATATATAAACTTTGTTTTCTGAAACTAAAATCCATACAAATGCCCCATTAAGCATAATAAACAATGGTTTTCTCAAACTAAGCTTTGTGAAAAGGTATCATGAGCGTAATAAGGATTGAGTGTGTACTTAATCAACAAAACCCTCACCACGATCAGGGTGTGACACCAGGTCAGTTTTAAGAAATGATGCATATTGACTCTTGACTGAGCCGTCAATCAGAGACTCTTTGCACAGGATGCATTTATGAAAAAAGGGGAAGTAGTCACGTGGTTGAGCGGAAATGAATGGGTGTTATGAAATGATATATTCAGATGCCTACGTGAGATACGGGCCTTCTGTGATAGTCCGTCTTGACTGAGTCTCAGATTGCAGTTGCAGAGAGCGACAGCGAGTGGCTGGGCGCTTTACTGGAGCCATCAGCCCACAGCGAGCCACCGGATGATTACTCCCCGGCCGAGAAGAAGAAGAAGTCTTAAGTGGGGTCTTGAAGAAAACACAGCGTGGTATAACCAAGAAAAGCCGAAGTTATGGGTCATGTGGCTGTTTCCATTCGTCTCTCTCCATCCGTAGGTCTATCTCGCACCTGCAGAGATTTGACCCCTTCGAAAGAATAAAAAGACGTATATTTTTTCTATCTAAGTGTTATGGCCATTTTTCCTCCATGTATATTTATTTTTCATGGTGATACAACAGTACATCTAGTTTACAGTCAGAGTTTTGTTCTTACACAAGAACCTACCCTATCCTAGTATTTATTCAGAGATAGGAAAGAGAATCAATTGGATTTATACCTTTCCCAAAGGCATTACCGCGAAGTTTAATGCAAGCAGCTTCGACTAGAATTTTAAATTGGATCGGCGATTCCATTTCTATGTTGATAAACTCTAGACTGATCGTGCCTCCGAGTGGACTTGCAATACAAACAATTTCCCCAGCAGTGAGTTCGTCCTAAACTTGATAAACATTGCTTGATTTTCAAAAGGTAACTTGTTTTATCAAAAGGCATTTTGTTTTATCAAATATTGAAATAAACCCCTTTTGTGAAGAAAAAGAAGCCAACATGTATAATTTAATAAAAGAATAAAGTTGGTAACCGGAGTCGAAGGTGACCCGAAGGCATACTTTTCAATAGCTACTACACCGAAATGTAGTGGAGAGTGCAACACTTTCCCCTGTGTTCCTCCACTTACAGTTGATCCATACCTTATAATGCTGGGTGTTAATCCAAGAGGCATCAAGTACCATTTTTTGAGTTTTTGTTATGACTTGACTTGGGATTGAACCCCAGTCTCCCGGCCCATTGGCGAACAACCCTACCCAAGGGATAATGGGGAGCCAACTCTACTTCTATATATATATATATATACATATATAAGTTGGCCGATCGTAATCGAGAGCTACCCGAAGACTTCCTTTTCCATAGCTAAAACACCGAAGTATAGGGGAAGGCGCCACTCTTTTCCCTGGATTGCTCCATTTACCGTTGATCCCTTTCTTATAATGCTGAGTGTTAAGCCAGGAAGCATCAAGTAACATTTTTGAGTCTTTGGATGACTTGACTTGGAATTGAACCCCGGTTTCCCAAGCCATTGGCCAACACTATATCCACTTGGTCAAATAATCCCCACATTTAGTCAGATTGTCTAAAGTTTTTCCTAACTGGGAGTTTCTCAGCTCCACCGCCACTTACTTTTAAATATGTCACGCCCAAAAGGCTGAATATAGCACAAATTTACTTTCTTAAAACGGGTTATAGCTGGTTATTTCTCCAAGACAACTTGTATTACTAAAACTAAAGATGGCAGTCTATCCTACTATTTCCTCTTATTTGGAGAGATAGATTTATATCTTTCTCGTTGGGTTTAGTGCCGGAAAGAGGAACGAAAACAGCCTCGTCCGGCATTAGAAATCCGGTCATAAAGTCAACTGATAAGAATGATAACCGTTACGCCATTAATACCTCTTTTTGCTTATTTGCTTTGAAAGTAAACACATCCTCATGAAAAAAAATACAATGCTAAAACCTTTGAACTATTTAGTGAAATAGACATAGTCTTTTGTATTCTTTCATATTGTGTTATCATAAAACTGTACAAAGTTGGGGGGGTGTAATGGTTAAAGCTATGGACTGAGGAATCGTAGTACGCGAGTTCGAACTCCAGTCGCGCTATTACGTTCACTTTCGGGCAAATACCCTTGGGAAAGGTATGAACCCTCTTATCCTCCCAGCTATGGGTTAAATAGTACCACTACAGTTCTTCTAGGAGAATGGCTTTGGCAGCAAGTAGCCTATAGTGGTTGATATGCCATTAAACAAATAAACCAAACCAAACCAAACCAAATTTGTGTGGAAGAATAGCAATCACCGATGGAGCAAAGGATCCCTCTCCAGATATTCGGTGACGGGAAGGCCATAGACTTCGTCATCTTAGCGCCAGTAGTTGTATAAAACGAGACCAAAGTAATGGCTGTAACGTCATCATTGCAAAACGACCCTTGACCTTAGACGACATCTGGGTCATGGAGGATGCTGATTGGCTATCGGTCTTTCATAATATTCAGCAAATATCTGCACCTAGATCCACAGAATCGCAGATCTACTATCTCGTGAAACTGATAGATACTGCATTTCGATCAAATCATTCTGAATTAGCTTTCAGTTATTGTTCAATTTTAATATGTACCAATATTGTACGCTCTTTTCGTAGTCCAGATGAACAGACCACCAATTTACCCAGGAAATCAGATTAGGTTTATAGATATATAAAGTAGGGATTTAGGTAACCCCGTTGCTAAGGGCATGATGAAAATAGGGCCAATTTTTAAATAGAGGACAGCTGGCTTGGTTTCGGAGTTTTCTTTCCCGGAGATTGGTTACCGTACCTAGCCTAGTCTGTCCTACTATTTACCCATTTCTGAGGAAGTGAATAGATTATATATATATATATATATGTGTGTGTGTGTGTGCGCGTGTATATATATATATATATATATATATATATATATATATATATGTCCTAAAAGCGGGCAATCTAATAGGTAGGTAGATCACCAATGGCTCGGGAGACCAGTATTCAACTCCAAGTCGAGTCATACCAAAAACTCAAAAAATTGTGTTAGAGGAATCCAGGGAAAGGAGTAGCACCCTCTCCAACACTTCGTTGTACTACCTAATGAAAAAGGATCTTTTGGATCGCCCTCAACTACATTCACCAAATTTGTTTACTTCTATATATATATATATATATATAAAGAAATACAAGAATGGCACTTACAAAAATGAACTGGCGTAATTCTGCATTTTAATGCTAGCTTTCCAGTTTTCGTTTTACAACAATAATTCAAAATTGTTTCGTAAGCTTTGCTGAGTCTGGCACAAGATTCCTATTATGAAGAACCTAATGAGAATGTAACTCATCGTAGTTTTAAACGTTTGCAATTGTTGGTTTCTTCTGGTGATGTTCTTTGATTATTTATTAAACATAGACAAATCGAGCATAAGAGACAAATCGAGCATAAGGGACAAATCAAGCATAGGGGACATTCACAAAGATCGCTAATCGGGTTTTATCGACTTTTCCCATGAAAGGGAGTGTCATATATATATATGTGTGTGTGTGTGTGTGTGTGTGTGTGTGTGTGTGTGTGTGTCTCATTCAAACTATGCTACTGGTACCATGTAACCAAGTACTACTACATTGGCATAACGGTTAGCGTGTTCGCCAATGTCCCGGGAGACCTGGGTTCAATACCAGGTCGAGTCATAAGAAAGGCTCAAAAAATGGTACTTGATGCCTCCTTGCTTAACACTCAGCATTATAAGGTAAGGATCAAGAGTAAAGTGGAGCAATCCAAGGAAAGGAGAAGCGCCCTCCCCTACACCTTAGTGTAGTAGCTATCGAAAAGGGAGCCCTCAGGTCATCTCGACAATGGTCGCCAACTTTTTTAATAGTGGTATGTTTCATTGATTGCCGATTAAATTGATTGCTCTCATGCCTTACCGAGAGAGGAACCAGTAGCACGAAAAACAAAACGCGAAAAAGAAAACCCGTAAAAATGTCGATGAACACTCTTCTAAAGTCAACGGCTCTCAAGATGGCCGAGAAGTTTGGGTGAGCCATTTGATTCCATTAGAGTGACCACATGGTTTTGCAATATCATACATAGAGGAAAAAGACACAGATATGAAACTGGGAGTGATGAAACATCAACTTTTGTCTAAGCACCCGGCCAGAGAAAGGTTACCAATATAAATCCAACAATTTCAATAAAACCTACTAATATGTTGGGTTTCATTTCGGATACATGCTGACACATCAGAAGTAGGATTGATTCAGTGCACTGTATTTCAAAGGGTTAAAGGTTTCAAGTATTGCTATGTATTCACCCAACCTTTCCACCACGTGCAGATTGTGACACAACGCCAATTTTTAAGCGGACAATGTTTCGATTTAATTCAGGGTTTTTCTTCTTGACCTGTTACCGTGCCAAGTTTAGAGAACTTAACCTACCCTTTTATTTACTCAGAGTTGTGTTCCTGCAATTCTCTTGGGCATTAGCACGAAATGCGATGCTAACAGCCTTGTTTAGGATTCGAACACGAGTTACTAACTATATTCCTTACGCTGATAACCTTTGGGCATCAAGATATTAATTGAAATCAGAAGATTGTTATAAAAAGACCATGCCCAAATTCGAGGTAGCAATCATCATGTATTTGAATATGTTTACTACATTTTTATATTTGTCTTAAAGGTGTGGTTCACCTAAAACTTTTCGGGACGGATAACAGAATTAAATGTTCCCCATTGATTATGGATAAATAGCAGGAAATTTGATACACTTCGACCGTGTAAAAAAAATACGTTACCTTTCGATAAAAGAACTGGTCACTACAGGACCTTTTAACAGGCACACTATATGTATTTACCCAACCCCTCCACCGCGAGCAGGATGTGACATAGGGTGATTTTTTAAGTAGAGTGAAGTTAAAACTTTTTCTTCTTGACTGATTGCCTTCTTAAGGCTAAAATACATAGTCTTCCCTACTATTTACCGATAGCTTATGGGAAAATATGTGGATTCATGCCTTTTCTAAGAGCATTAACATGTGTTTAAATGCTAACAGTTCAGTCAAGAATTTGAACTTGGGTTAACGATTTCATTTCGAATGACGATAACCGTTACACTAAACCGCCTTTGGATACATGTGTGGGATTTTGATTGAGAGTAAGTTTCCTATTTCCTGATAATCGCATGCAATTACTTATGCAAACGTCTTAACGCAAACTGTGGTAGGAAATATGTCAACATTTAACCAGGAAGACTTATTGGTTTTATTTCTTTTTTAATGGTATACCAACTTTCGTGGGTTATTTAATGCTAGAGTCATCCTTGTAAATAGAACATTTATGGTACTATTTAACAGAGACAGTCTTCGTAGCTTAGTGGCTAGTGTTGTTGACTTCGACATTGTAGTTAACAAGTTCGAACGCTACTCGCGCCATAACGTTCACTTGTGGACTAATAGTCTGATAAAAAGTATGAACCCCCGTATACTTACGGTTATCCGTAATTATACGGGTTTCATACTTTTCATCAGTCTATTAGTCCACAAGTGAACGTTATGGCGCGAGTAGTGTTCGAACTTGTAAACTACAATGTCGAAGTCAACAACACTAGTCACTAAGCTACGAGGACTGTCTCTGGTACCGTCATTGCCATGTTACTAAGTGTCGCCATGAAATAAACTCTATTGCTTATGGAGATGACATGCAAGGGAGATAACTCTGCACGACACTTCGACGAACTATCAGGAAAGTTTAATCATCAATTCAATATCTATTTTCTGGTTCTATCGAAAGAGAAATGTTTGAATAATTAGCAGACTTGCAGAGAAATTTTTTGTTTTGTTTTTTGCTGTTGTTTTTGTTTTGTTTTGTTTTTGTTTTTTTTTTTTTGTTTTGTTTTTCACATACATATTTTAATGAAAAATTTTACCTACCATGAATATCGCAATGCGGTCTTCATGGGCCAGCTTTTGAAAGTCAGGGATCGTTTTCATAAAAGATATCACCAGAGTAATGCTTTTATACATACACTCAATTGAGTCATACGGTATATTGGGTTCAATGTTCTCTTCGATTTTACAACTGCCGCTAAAAATGTCTTCATGGTGTTGTACGAGTTGCCTTATAGGATATAGCGTGAAACGTACGTCTTTCTTGGAGTTGAGCAAATTCCAGTAGATGTCTGACAAAATCGGATACTTGTCCACTGGCATCGTTATTTGTTTGTATTCATTTTCTACAATTGGTTGGCTCGGCACCGTCATCTCTTTCTCCGTGTCTGAGAAGATACCGGCTGATGTGGTAGAGGTCGATGATGTTGACGAATGGTTTGATTGATTCGAGTAGGAACCTGATGGAGACAGTGCCAACGATTGAGATGATTTCAGTTTCTTTTCATTTGCCTGGCTGAGACGCTGTCTTCTTTTAGCCAATTGTTCTTCATCTGTTGAATGGCATAGAAAGAAAAAGAACAAATGACGGTAGAGAATGCATTGGATTCTTTTAATAAATTCTTCACAAGAACAAAATAATAAACATCAAAAATTGGGTCATTTCTTAACCCCCAGAAATGATTGAATAAAAATATATAGCAAAGAATAATTTCAAAAGATTATTGGAAATACTATTTAAGATAATTAGCCTACCAGTATAAAGTTTAATCAATAACCAATGAAATTTTATCATGCCGGCTTTTGACAGCCGATGGGGGTTGAGTAAATATACTAAAGATGATAATTTTATGTACTTGATAATCTATCTACGATTATAACAAGAAATTTGAAACTTAGCGATGATTAGGCAACGATAAAAAAAAAAAAACAGAGAAATCATTAGTATTAATATTTTCTAAAAAATTACCAGAACAAACTAAAAAGCATTAAAAACTGTGGATGTTTTTAACCAAGAGAAAAAAATAACAATCGAAACAATTCATGAGTAAGTAAAGAGGAATAATTTCAAATTATTATTTCCAAAAAAATTCTTTTAAAGATAATGACGCTCACTATGAACTGTTTAGTAAAGAACCAGTTGAAGTTTATTATTAAATCTTTTGAGAAGACCCAATGTTCAGTCTGTATATTAAAATCTTTTAATGTTCAGATTTAATTTGAAGTGTTTGAATTAACCAAATCAATTCCCATCACTATTTTAGAACAGGTTTTAAGAGATACTTATGACTGGACAATACAAACACAATTGTTATAATAAATTTGAAAAAAGATCCAACTTCAAATTCGTGGCTTGGGTCTCCCCATAACGGACACAACTACATCATTACCCTAAAAAAGGAAGGGTAAAGCTTCACCATTGACTGTGAATTGATTGATTGATTTTAACATCATGCCAACTCGTCAAGGGTTATTTTATGCCAAAAGGTTTGGGAATCACGTTCATTGCACCTTCATATTTCACGCTTTGTGTTGTTTCTAAGGAGTTTTTGCACACAGCTAAACTATATCAAGTATTCCTAATAATTTTCATACATTTGTTTGAGTTCAAATATTTCAAAGAGATGAAAAAACAAGGTAAAATAAATAAGAATATTTCTATGTTGCAATTTATTTTTTAAATTGTTCCCAATCAATCTCGACGTTATGTCATCGTCAAGTGAAAAGTTTTAATAAAGCACATATTTTTAAAGTTCAAAATGAAAATTTAAATACGGATTAAGGAAATAAAACCCTAATAAAAAGCATTGAGAAAAACAATACATATCTCAAGGGTATCCAAAAATATCAAGACTGAAGCTGTATTTACTAAAACATAATTAAACGTTAAGTATCTGCAAAGCTGTCCCAATGAACCTTCAATATGGATACCGAAGGCAACGTTCTAACGAACTGAGGCGAGTTTTTTTTTTCATCCTACACAAAATCAAATAAAATGTAATCATAATCATCCCAATTGTCCTATATCTAGTATTTCCGTTTCTGTTTGCCGTGTTGAAAATTATTTCCATCCACAGCAAATCGACGCAAGGAATCGTTTCCCGTCGAAATTTTTTATTAAAGAAGAGCACGTGATATCACTATAAAATATTCTGATATAGAAACATATGTGAACCTTGAACACAAGGGAAGTAACTCCATTTTTTATCGACATATATATATATATATATATATATATATATATATATATATATATATATGTCGACAAAAAATTGAGTTACTCCATAAATATACAAGGTGACCCCTAAAAAAAGAGAACCCATTTATTTTTGACAGAAATTCATAAATTTAATTCGAGCCTTTTCTTTTTTTCAGGATATGAAGTAGATTCTGTGCATGAAAAATTAGGACCATAGTATTCACCAACATGTCCTTGTCTGCCAAGGAAAAGAATTAGAATTATTTTGCTTTATTTTTGTAGAAGTAATAAAAAAGTTTATGGGTTCTGTTTTTTGGGGGGGTCACCATATATATATATATATATAGAAAGAGAGAGAGAGAGAGAGAGAGAGAGAGTTTGGTGTAATGGGTCTCACCGTAGGAAATAGAACCTGGTGAATTAAGTTCAAATCCAATACAAAGCTGTTTGCATTATTTAGCATAGCGTTTATATCCTTAGAAAAGGCATGCATGCAACTATTTCTCCTTCAGATATAAGCAAATATAACAAAATGAGTTCCCCATTCCCACGAACGAACAAGTGTTGAACGACCAACTAGAACCTATCATCAACAGCTCTGAACGGACACAGGATGTAGCTTGGAAGACCTCCCGGAAGCGATGGGCGGTGGAGACGAATGGCGAGAAAGGGTCTGGGAAGTCCATGCAAGCAGTTCAACATGATGTTGAGGATGAGCTCATAACCTTGGACTGGCAACCGATCGAGAAGAAGCAAATCTATGAATTCAAACCTGTTTAAACTCAGCTTGAAATTGACCTTGTGTCACACATTGCTCGTGCTTAGGAGATGATATATATATATATATATATATAACTTCAATAGAGTAGTCAGCTGATGGGATTATCAGTGCAAGGCATTTGGTCTAATGCTATCATAGGTGAAAGACTGACAGTAACATAGTGACCTTGACTGTTTCTGTGCCCTTAAAACTTAGATCTGCATATGTTCTATCACTGATAATCGGCACACTCTATTTATGAGCAATATAGTAAATAGTATAGTTAAATCATTTGATTGATAGATAGATAGATAGATAGATAATTTAGTTATATTGTTAGCTATACTGTAGCGAATGGAGTCGTATATATATATATATATATATATTATATATATATATATATATATATATATATATATATATAATCAACTCCACTTGCTGGCGTGTATAAACCAGGTGACAAAATAGTCATCAAAGGTTTTTTAGATGGCTCAGAAGGCGTTGAAAGTCTGGTGACATTGCAGGCGAGGGACCGGTGCTAAAATGTACGGAAACTGAAGAATTTGCTTGCGTTACCTCTTCCTGGAATGATGAGTTTTCAGCTAACAACGGCATCCGAAATAACATCACTCCGACGTAACATGAAATAAGTACAAAAAGTTCTCTATGTTGCAATTACAGATTCACAACACTTAATAACGTTTCAAATGCATACTCACAGCATACCCCGATCCATGCTCTGATTTGAACTAATCGAATCTAAACAAAAAGATAATAAGACATCATTTCCATAGAGCTACCATTATCAGTTACCTTAGTTCGCTTACACTATGCAGAGGATAGTTGAAAATGTGGGCAGTATTTCTGACCCCTACCCACCCATTTGATATTTCTATTATTTTTTTGGCCCAGTCGACTGGGGCTGTAGAATACACCGACTGTATCTCTGCAGAGGAGTAACACTCCCCTCACAAGTGTCCTATGGCCAGGCTGGGACTGTAGGATACACCGACTGTATCTGCAGAGGAGTAACACTCCCCCAGCGAATATCATGTGGCCTAGTCGGATGGGGCTGTAGGATACACAGAGTGCATTTCTGAAGAGGAGTAAGACTTCCCCAACGAGTGTCCAGTGGCCTAGACGGCTGGGGCTGTTGAATACACCGACTGTATCTCTGCAGAGAAGTACCCCCCTCTCAACGAGTGTCCTGATATGACACTAAACAATCTGATGCTATAGTTCTGGAGCACTTTGGATTGTGGAGTACCTCTTCATTGTCATTACTCCCAGATTCACTTTGACCTAGATCTGTGAAAAATTATTCGAATTCGAAAGGACCATGAACTGAAACAATACGGAGGCGGGTCCTTGAGCGCTGGCCTACGTAATCGTAGTAAGCGAGTTCGAACTCCAGTCGTGCTATTACGTTCACTTTCGGACAAATACTCTTGGGAAAGGTATTAACTCCCTTATCCTCCCAGCTATGGGTTAAATAACATCACTGCTGTTCTTCTAAAAGGATGGCTATTGCATTAAATAACCCACAAAGGTGGATATGCCATTAAACAAAGAAACCTAAAATAACACTTCAGAAAGAACTACACAAAAACATCTAAATAGGAAGTACAATGAATGCGTTTCCCTTACGTCAGCATAGAATAACCCCGGAGGGGTTAACCTTTTCTTAAAAGCAATCATTGTTTCTTTGTTTAAAGGCATAGCAATTATTATCGGATATTAATACAAAAGCCATCCTTGAAGAACGGTAGTGGTGCTATTTATGTAACATACCCATGATACGGATATGTGAAATAGACATAATGTTCATAAAATATTCATAAACATATATAGGAATCCGATAACACGAAATTGGTTCAGGTACAAAACTTTTATTCACCCTTTTGAGTTTAAAGGTTTTTCGACATGGGGAGAGAGAGACACAATCTTTCTATGCTGCCTGCTTTTACATCGTCAGATTTCAACCCAACCAACGCGCGGCACCCGTAGCGCACAAAGTCGTTTGGCCTCGCCGAGGTCTGAATCTCAACTTTCCCATTAGGACGCAGGAACTTAACTAACTGCTTTTTCTCAAATTTCAAAATCCTCAGCTCACGCTTCCGGTGCGTGACGTCACTCACATCCCCTGGTCTCAATTTCTCTCTGGGATTTTTTTTTTTTTTGACATCTCTGAATGATACATCCTCTCCGCGCGGGCGTGAACGCCTGCGTTAATGTCGCACCTAACTAACCCATGCGCTAAACGAAAGGTTCTCAGCCTAACTAAACCGAAAGGCAAGATATACAAAACTAAATCCCTCCGCAATTATATTACATTTAAATCATAGCTGAAAAGATAAAAAGGGTTTCTCCCTTTCCAAAAGTTTTAGTTCGAAAGAATACGCATAAGCGTAATTAGTGTTTGAACTTGCTAACTACAATATCCCAATCCAGCACGTTAACCACAACACAACTTCGGTAATTTCAGTAAATTACTACGAAACATACGGCACTATTTATTATTTTAGATTTTTAGCGCCTTCCAAGTGCTCCTGTGGTGAGGATTCCGCGCTCTCGCTTCGATTGCCGGGGTTCGATTCGCCATTTGGGGAAAGAAATTTTAACCGATCCATTGGCAAATTGGTCAAAGTGTTTGCTAATGGTTTGGGAGACCGAGATTCAATCCCCAGTCGAGACATACCAAAGACTTAAAAAATAATACTTGATATCTCCTTGCTTAATACTCAACGATATAAGTTACGGATCGAGGGTAACTGGAGCAATCCAGGGAAACGAGTACTGCCCACTTCAAAACCCTTTGTCCTCGCTGCCGAAAAGAGAATCTTTGGTTCGTCCCCTACTATCTATTGTTTGTAATATCAAAAATATTTCAAAAGTTTAAACTTTCCGCTATTATCAAGTCCAATTTTTTTTTCTATATAAACTAAAAGAAAATGAAAAAAACTTCCCGAATCTTTTTATAATTATTTTAATATTTCATTGTGTATGAAAGTATTGACATGTTCTGTTTGAATGTCAATGTAAAGAATTTTAACTGATCTTTCGCAGAAGCCGTGAAAGGTGCACGTCGTGATTTAGAAGTTTGTATGCGGGTTTAAAGCTGCTGATCCCCCATTTCTAATCAAACTCTGAATTGAAACCTGTTAAACTTCACTAAAAATTGACTTTGTGTCATCTCCTACCCGTGCAGAGTCATTGGTAAATACATACATGCTCTGCGAGTCTAATTCGGCAACGGTTTATCATTATCATTTATAAAGCTTTGCTTAGTACAGGACAACGTTGGTTGGTTGGTTGGTTGGTTGGTTTTAAGGCATATCAACCTTTGTAGGTTATTTAACGCCGAATCCATTTTTATGTCAATTATCAGTTCTATTTCAAACAATTCAGTTTAAATGTAAGTACGGTTCAGTTGTGAAAAACATTTCTATTTCAAGCTATTCAGTTTACTCAAGCAGTTCTAATTCAGCTGATTCAGTTTAGTATAAGTACAAATCAGTTTAGTGTAAGTAAAGTTTCAATTTCAAAAGGCAGTACCATTTCAAATAATTCAGTTTAGCACAAGCACGCAGTTTAAATTTAAGCACGGTTTCATTTTAGCTTAAGCACGAAGTTTAAATGTAAGTACGGTTTAATTGTCAAAAACATTTATATTTTAAGCTATTCAGTTTAGTCAAACAATTCAGTTTAGTATAAGTATGCAGTTAGTTCTATATAACCCATAGATAGGACCCTATCAGATGCTACCTCGCCGGGCCAAAGTGGACCTGGGAGCAATGTCAATGAAAGGGTACTTCGCATTCTTCAAACCCCCAGCATTATTGGAAACTCACCATCAGATTGTTTAGTGTCATATCCGGGACACACTTTGCGGGGAGGGGTCTTACCCCACTGCAGAGGTGCATTCGGCATATTCTATAGCCCCAGCCGACTGGGCAAACAGGACAAGTATCGAAATACAGCGAGGATCGAGCTCCATGTAGAAACCATAACCTGCGAGACTAGCTCCGTATCTATTTAACAAAAGCAATGTATCAAAATATGTATTAATCTAATCTCTATGGTCACATGTGAGTTATTTGAAAATGTTTTAATTTGCTTTTTAATAGTAAACTAAAATTAACTCTTCACTTACATAAGTGTATTGACATTTGACAAGTTGACCATCCGTAATTATCATGATCAAATCGTTGAATACTGTTTAAATGTAACTCAACAATTGCTCGCAAAAGCAGCGCAATTAATGTAATGATTTTTGCAATTGGATATGGAATCAGTGACCTGAGTTCAAATCCTAGACGAAGCTTTTTACATTTCATTTGGCATTGATGCTTCCAGGAAATGTAACATAGGACCAACGTGTTTTGCTGTAAAGAAAGAAGTCCGCAGAAAAAGAAATACTCAAACTCGAAGGTAAGGGAAGAAAATATAGCAGTCGTTTATTATTCACTTAGCTATGATCGTTGCAACTCGAAAAGTTCATTTTAGTTACGTTCTTCTTCTCTCTTTCTCTTGGTGGTGACGGCGGTGTGGGTGAGTGCTGGCTGTTAACACACGCCTGACAGATAGGTCGTAGCAGACTGGGGTAGGACGGGTCGGGGCCTCGGAACTTTTAACGCACCCGTTTTGACAACTGCCTTCAACTCTGCCAAAATCTCCTGACTTGTTTTCTTATATAGAGATTTTAGGGAACAAATCGAAGATCCCCGAATGTTCGATGTCTCCAGTGAAACTGTCGTGAAACACGTGATAGTTCATCTGTGATTATTTTAAAATCACGTCTAACTTAGCAGGTCATTCTGCCCGCATGCGCTAGTTTCGAGACACCTTCACTGATTGACGACAGTGCCCGTCCGTAATATTACAGAAAGGCATGAATTAATCTATTCTCATTCAGGAATGGGAAAATTGCAAGGCAGACTAGCTTCTTTAGCCTTGGGTATGCATCCAGTCTAGGAGAAGAGCTCTTGATTCAAAACAGCTGTACTCTGCTTGAAAAATGACCTTGTGTTACATCCTATCTTTTCCTGGTGGGTTTGGTAAATAATTACATCAGTGAGAATTAAAGGGGAGTTTTATAGACATCTCGCTCAGAGGCACCTTGCGTAGTATAATTAATAACGAGGTATGCATTCAACCAACCGAACCACCATCGGTGGGAAGCGATACGAGGTCAGTTTTTAAGCGAAGTAAAGCTGGTTTCCTTCTCCAAAACTGTTTACCCGTAGCTAGGCATATACAGTAGAGCACACTGGGTTCTTTCGCTTCGTTTAGACAACCAGTCTCGGAAGAAACTCTGAATTTAAACTAGCTTTACAAAATCTGAGGTTGTGTCATATCCTGTCCGTTGTAAAGGGGTTGGGTAAATACAAAACTAAAAAGCTGGGCTCTGACCAAGCAAGAAGTAATCTACCAATTCCCTTGTCCCTATTTGAGTGGACAATAAATTCATCCTTATAAGATTAAATTCGTGGAGGAAATCACAGAAGTCTTTGATATAGCCGCCATTGTTACGCGTACTGTTTGGCCTGTGATCAAAGATAGAATCCTAATGGTGCGTTACGATTCATCCACGTATCGCCATTATCATTGACTTTTAGCATAGATAAGAATAATGTTCACTGTTGTTGAGTGCATAAAACTCAGTGAGCTGAAACATAGAATATTTCAAGGTTTCATTAATTATAATCATTTCGCCTGTGTATGCGTACATGACGTTCGTCTACGACTTGGTCCTTACTAAAACTTCCAGAGCTGAATTTCTTTCTAATTATCTTGAGCAAGCAGATAGTGCACATGTGGAACTGATTTCAGAGATATCTGTTAGATTTGGGGATATTTACAAAGTAATAGTTTTCCCCACGCAGTTATATGCCTATTTATGCTAATAGTATTCATGATCATGCATCGTCTAAAAATTGTCGCTTATTGAAATTTCTAACGTCATAGACTTTCAGACTTCTTACTTCCCTAGATTGGTTCCTAGAGGGCTGGTGGTAGAAGCAAAACCCACAGAATTTAATAGCTATTTCAGAGAATTTGCAATTCGTTTGACTGAAATTTTGAATCAGAAATCACTTGTTTACATTAAAAAATAAATCAATCATTTCTTCATTGAAGAAAAAAAGAATTTTTTTGTCACAACGAATAAAGATACCAACATATAATTGTAGGGAAAGTCTTCGTCGCTTACGTGCTGAACTGTGACATTGTTGTAAGCAAGTTCGATAACAAGTCGTGCTATTATGTTGACTATTGGACTAATAACCTTGAGAAAGGCATGAACTCCTTTATTCCCTGGGCACCTCGGGTGGTGTAATGGTTAGCATGTTAGACTAGCAAACCTACACGAGTGAGTTCGATTCTCATTGGGTGCCCCATTCATGCGGCCTTGTGCTACATCTAAGCAAAAAGCTTAGTAAATTAGTAAATTAAATGAACTCCTTTATTCCCTCTGCTATGTGTTAAATAACACTACAGCCGTTCTTTTACAAGGATGAATCTGGCACTAAATAACTATAAAGATCGATATTAGGAGGTGCTCGTGGTGTAATCTTTATCGTCGTAGGAAATGGACACGGCGACACGAGTTCAAATCCTGGACGAGACTGATTGCATTTCACATAGCACTAATACCCTAGGGAAAGGTATGAATCCAATTATTATCCCTCCAGCTATGGGTAAATAGTAGGACAGACTGAATTCTTCAGCCTTGGTGAGGCAACTAGTCTAGGAGAAGGAATACTCGGAATTCAAACCTGTTAAACTCCACTTAAAAATTGACTCTGTGTCATATCCTGCCCGAGCGGAGGAGTTGGTAAATATGATAAAGGTTGATATTCCGTAAAACAAAAACAAAACAAAAAAAAAACATACAGCAGAGGCTTGAGAATTTTTTAAGCTTACAAGGAAAATAGCAACAAATTGTTGCTGATTTGTTCGAAACTTAAAACTTTCTCAAAGATTCACGAAAGATTCGGTCCTGTGGTTTTCATAGTTATACTTTCTCAGATTTTAAATTAACAAAATTGCTTGATTGTAGTTTTCGGAATTTCACTTTTCCGGATTTCAGATTCATTGAGTTTTGATATTACAGCATTTTACTATTTCAGATTTCAGATTTACGGAATTTTAATCTTTGGCTATTAGATATTCTGATTTCTCATAAATTCAACATTTTGATAAAAAGGATTCACAGTTATGTCTTTTCATAATTCTCATTGTCGAAAGCCTTACGCTACGTCGTACTTTTACGGGCAAAACAGTCGCTAATATTCGGGAAAATACCAGGTGGGTATATTTTGGGTAGGCAAGTTTAGTGCACCACCTCCACCAAACATGATAAATTTATCATATTTCCCAACCCCCTCCGCTCGGACAGGATATGACACAAAGTCAATTTTAAGCGGAGTTTAACAGGTTTGAATTCAGAGTTTTCCTTCTCCTAGACTAGTTGCCTCACCAACCTAGTCTGCCCTACTATTAACCCATAGCTGGAGGGAGAATAATTGGATTCATACCTTTCCCAAGGGTATTAGTGCTATGTGAAATGCAATCAGTCTCGACCAGGATTTGAACTTATGTTGCCGTGTGCATTCCCTACGACGATAACCATTACACCACGGACACCTCTTGATAAATTTATGATAAATAAAGAATAATTGTGGCGTAGTGGCTAAGGTTCTTGCCTCCGATATCATAGCAAGTGAGCTCGAACTCCAGTCACGTTATAACTTTTACTTTCGGACTAATTGCCTTAGGAAAAGTATGGTCTCCTTTATCTCTCAATCTGTGAATTATATAGTACCCCTGCTATTCTTCTACAAAAAGCTAATGGCAATGAAGGGGTGCTTCACATTCCAGAGCTGCAAAACTAGAGCCTTATCATCAGTGTCATAAACAGGACACACTGTTTGTGGCTGGTCATACCTACTCTCCAGTGGATACAGTCAATGCATTCTAAGCCCTATTGATAGTGTTTTTTTTTGGGGGGGGAAAATAGATATTCAAACATTTAAATTGGATTTATTATGGCTATATCACAATGACAAAAGACCAATTAGAAACTAATCTGTGTATTCCTTAAATCTATAAATCTGATCAAAATTTATTTCGACGTTGCAAGGTCATAATGCGAAGACAGTGAAATATGGTATTTCACTTTTTCTTTCTTTTTTTTTTTTGATTTTTTATTATTATTATGGGTTCTTAACATAATCAGAACAATAAATGAAGGTATTTTCTTTAATTGTAAACAACTTCATTAAGAAAAAATACGCTTCAAATTTCCATATTTACTCACTATCAAGTGAGAGATTCTTAAGGCGTAGAGGTTAACACGCTGAATTGTAACGTCGTAGTTAGTGACTTCGAACCCTGTCACGATATCCCGTTCACTTTCAGACTTATATCTCTAGGAAAGATATGAACCCCTCTATCACCTCCAGCTATGGGTCAAATAGTACCACTACTATTCATCTACAAGGGTGGCTTTGCCTTTAAATAACCCACGAAACTGATATGCCAGTAAACAAAGAAATTAAACCAATCAATAATGATCATAATGGGAAACTAATTTTTCCTGCCTTGTTATAACGTTAACTTTCGGACAAATACCCTTGGGAAAGGTATGAAACCTCTTATCCTGGTAGATATGGGTTAAATAGCATCACTGCTGTTCTTCTAGAAGGGTGGGTTTGGCGTTAAATAACCCAAGAAGGATGATGTGACATTAGACAAAGACACCAAACATCTCTTGTTACTAAACAATTTAGCTGTTGTTCTGAGAGACCAGTTGTATTCTGATATGAAACAAAGTTTGAAGCGGAAACAGTGATAAAAATAAGGTTTTCTCTGCGTGAATTATTTGAATGGATTTTGTTGTGAAAAGGATGTCATGAAAAAAAAAACGGTGAGGAAAACATATTTTAAGACAATCAGAATCATTTTTATAGTATTATGAAATATCCAGATATTATTAAGCAGCTAGTTTTCTATAGAGATGGATACCAAGGAAATTGTTTGGTTTAGTTTTCTTGTTTAATGGCTTATCAACCTTTGGAGGTTATTTAATGCTAAAGCCATATTTCAAGAAGCACAGCAATAGTACTATTTAACCCATAGCTGGCAGGATAAGGGGGTTCATACCTTTCCCAAGGGTATTTGTCCGAAAGTGAACCTAATAGCATAATTAGAGATCGAACACGCTTACTACAATTATGAAGTCCAGCAATTAAACCATAACACCACGAGGATACCCACCAGGGAAATTGTGAGTTATGATTATTCCAGTGAAGTACTTTCAGTGGTGTAGCAAACCCTTTGATTATAACCATCACACGCTTTTACAATAATAATGCATTGGAAAGGGTTTTACGAAAGATTTGCACAGGAAAAAGTTTTAATGTAGAAGTTCACTGGAAAGAGTTTTACCAAAGTAATGCATTGGAAAGAGGTTTACAATAGGAATGCTTTGCAAACAGTTTTTGCAAGAGAATGAACTGAAAAAGTGTTACTGTAGGAATGTATTGGAAAATTGGATAGTGTTTTTACTTTTGTTTGGATTGGTTAATGCCACATCAATCTTTGCGGGATATTTTGTGCCAAACGATCTTTGTTGAAGAAAAGAAGGGGTTCTATAAAGTCAGAGCCGGGGTGAGGGTTAAGGAGCTTCATACCTTTCCCTATGGGGTTAACCTGAATACAAACGTGACAAAAAATTGGGGTTGAAATTTGCTTACAACTTTCTTGTTCTAGACCGGCTCGTTGGCTTCTACAAAACGGAGACTTCTCCCGAATAGTTTTAAATATTAAAATAATATTTCAAAACACTAGATGAATGTATTGGAAAGAGATTTACAATGAGAGGCCATTGGAAAAAATTTTGTAATAACAATGCATTGGAAAGAGACGTAATATGAGACCGGCTCGTTAACTTTTACGTGACGGGGACTTCTCCCGAATACAGTTTGAAATTTGAAAAAATATATTTCAAAACATTAGAAGAATGCATTGGAAAGAGATTTACAATGAGAGGCCATTGGAAAAAGATCTTCCTACAAGAATACTGTCACGTGATATCCCACGGAGACGATAGAAATAAGATTAATTCTATCCTCCCGTCGGAATGAACAGTGGCAACCCGTCAAAGAGTGACCGTTAAGAAAGGATGTAGGTCACAGAGGGGATACCAACAGATGTTGGTACTTAGTAACCTCAGGTCGCCGGACACCAGGGGGAAGGAGGGAGAAGCCAAATGATTGGCTGGGACCCTAAAACGGAAGTGGCACCTTCTTCCCGTCAGCGAAAAAAACAAAAATGAAAAGTTAGTTGTTTGGCAGGGTTCGTAGCGGGCAGACGAACCAAAGCCAATATTCCGGGTCGAAGACAAAAGAACATCTGAGACACGAGGGACCCGAGTTCTTCAAGCCAGTATTAAAAATAGCATAAAGTCTATTAGCCCGTGAAAGAAGAAAGATTCTCCAGTGGAACCCCGTCGAAAAATAAGATAAGTAACTTTGGGACTATTTCTCCTTTATACCCAAATTTTATATACCACCCTCTCTCTCTCTCACAATTTGAAGAAACGAAAGAACAGAAAAGAAGAAAGACATTTATGTCCATGGACTGTTCAATTCATTATACATATTTGACACTTTGAAAGTGTATCTCTTTGTATAGTAAAGTATTCATGTATTTTTATGTTACCACGTGGTCTAAGTTGTTCTTTGCAGTTCTGCTACTAATTTGTTGTGTCACATTTCCTTTTCAGCTTCTATTCGTCTTATGTTATCTTGCTTAGAATTGTCCTATTAATTCCTTAAAAATATCACACGGGAAACCGGAGTTGCCGGCTACTACAATATAATATTATTACGACTAAAACCTATAGGTCCATATCTTCTGTTGTCTAGGGGGGGAAGTTAAGTGGCCTTCGTGGGTGTGTGGATAGTGTGAAATTTGGAACCCCTTGCCAGCGGCGGTCAGTCTGGCCCTAAATTAATCCCTTACGTAATATGCCAGGTCTTATATGCCTGAGAGAAAAACTCTGAACGAGGACTTATTCTATAGGGGATCAAGTGCCAACCTGCCCCGTCTTCACTCGTGCGAAAATAAAGTCCTGTTTTGGGATTTTAGTCAATTTGCCGTCACAATACATTGGAAAGATACGTACTATTTGAAGTCATTGAAAAGAGAATGCCATGGAAAGCGATTTACTGTGAAAGGGCATTGGAAAATGTTTTGCTACAAAAATACATTGGAAAATGATTTTTATGAGAATGCATTGAAAAGTGTCTTGCTAAAAGAATATATTGAAAAAAGGTTTTGCAAAAAAAATTTATTGGAAAGAGTTTTACAACAAAATTACAAGGAGTTTTATTATACTTGGTGGAACGATAAAATTGTCGCTCTAGAAAAGACAGATTCCATTTCCGTTTAATGAAAACCGGTTTTATTTTTTTGTTGCAGACCATCTACTAGTTGGCAAATTCAGTACAAATCCCAAGAGCGATAGGAGCCTTCTATCATGTCTGAAAGTGACTCAATGTTTAACGAGCGAGATCGGAGATGCGCCGCTGTACAACTCATGCTCTCTACCGATCATAGCTATGACAACAGGACCATTGCCAGCACCCTCAAAACGCAAAACCGGACGGTTCAACGTTTATGGGAACGGCTCAACGCATCGGACGACCCTTTTGAGGTGGTGGAGCGGAAGGACACCACCAGGAAGACTCGGACCAAGGAGTTCATCGAAAAGGTCTCGGCAATCATTGTTGTAACTCCCCAGCGGCCTATTCGGCTGATTGCTAGAGCTTTTGGCATCTCCCACACAACTGTGAATGCATATGTGAAGGAGGACTTGAAGTGTTGGTCTTACAGGCGCCAGACAAGCCTGATCTTGACTGAGAAGACAAAGAACCTCAGGCTAATCAAATACCTCCTCCCCCGACCTGAACCAGCTGGACTACTTCGTTTAGTCATACTCTGAGAACATCACCAACATGACCTCCCACAACACCAAAGCCAGCCTGATCGCCGCCATCCGCCGAGTATTCACTGAGCTCCCGCCGGCGCTTGTGAAAAAGGCATGCTCCCAGTTCCGGATCCCTATCGAGGCGGTGATTGAGGCTGAAGGTGGCTACATTGAATATATGTCAGCTCTATTACATAATCAAGTTAGCTGAAATGATTTTTTCAATAAAAGTTTTAAAATAAAGCTGTAGTATTGTTTTCTTTAGAACGACAATTTTATCGTTTCACCCTGTAAGAACGCAATGGAAAGAGATTTACTATAAGAATATTATGAAAAAGGTTTTGCTACAAGAATGCATTGTAAAGAGATTTACTATGAAAATGGAAGGAGTTTTATTATAAAGACGCAATTGGAAAGAATTTACCATGAGAATATATCGAAAAAGGTTTTGCTACAAGAATGCATTAGAAAGAGATTTACTAAAATAATTCATTGAAAAAGTTTGGCTATATTACTGCATTTGAAAAATATTGTCGCAAACCTGCATTGGAAAGAGATTTGGGTTTTTTTTTCCGTTTAATGGCATATCAACCTCAAAGGTTTATTTAATTCCAAATCCATCCTTGCCGAAGAACAACAAAGATACTACTCAGTCAATAGCTGGTATGATGAATGGGTTTAATACATTTCCTAAGGGGTTAAGCAGAAAGTGAATGTTATAGCACGACTATAAGAATGCATGGGATTGAATTTTACTATGAGAATGAGTTTGAAAGAGATTTTCTCTAAGACTCTTTAGGATTGCGTTTTACAATGAGAAAGCATTGGAAAGAGTTTTTTCTATCAGAATACATGTGATTTAGTTTTACTATGAGAATGCATTGGAAAGAGATTTATTCTAAGAATTGATACGATTGAGTTATCCAATGATAATGCATTGGAAAGAGATTTTCTATAAGACTCTTTAGGATTGCGTTTTACAATGAGAAAGCATTGGAAAGAGTTTTTTCTATCAGAATACATGTGATTTAGTTTTACTATGAGAATGCATTGGAAAGAGATTTATTCTAAGAATTGATACGATTGAGTTATCCAATGATAATGCATTGGAAAGAGATTTTCTATAAGAATTTTTAGGATTGCGTTTTACAATGAGAAAGCATTGGAAAGAGTTTTTTTTCCATCAGAATACATTTGATTTAGTTTTACTATGAGAATGCATTGGAAAGAGATTTATTATAAGAATGTATGGGATTGAATCTTACTCTGAGAAGATATTTACTATAAGAGTATTTGAGATTGAGTTTTATGAAAAAGCATTTGGAATAGATTTACTATAAAAATGTATTGAGAAATTTTTTACCATTAAAATGCATTGATAGGAATGCATAAGATATGATTGTTTGTGTAATACTCGTACCAAGACAGAGGCTTTGATTACGCTCTAATAGAATGATCTTGGCCATTAAAATATCCATTTTCATATCTCCATTTGTGTACCTTTTTTCACCAATTTTTTCCTATCTGTGTCCGTCAATATTCTTATAAAAATCTAAAGAAAAAATATCACGTAAAAATATAAACCCTATACTAGGGACATGCAAGAAAACCTTCATCAAAGTTAAAAAAGGAAGTAATCCTAACTTGACCCTACATTTGACTCAATCAACTAACACCCACTCAAAAATTACTTAAAAGAGAAGAATATCCCGAACTCACAGGCGAAGAACTGCTCTCAATCAGACACGTCTTCATAGAATCCAAAAATACTAAGACCACAGAGAAAAATGCCTTTTAGCAATCAGAAAGAAATTCTAAACAAACAGAAGCAACATTCCGAACTTTGTAAAGAAATTAAAACTCTACTACATATTATAGAAAACAATTGATTTTCTTTATTACAAGCAACAACTACCAAAAAAGAATTTTTAAAAATTAGTACCTCTAAATCGTTTATCCACCAATGAGTAGAATGTGAATAAAAACTCAGAATGCAATTAACAACCATTCTATAACCACTCAAGTGATAAAAAATAGATCTAGACTTAAAATGACCGATACCGGTTGACGTGCCATAAAATTAAACAAACATGAACAAATAAAGAATATATCATGAAAATCCATTGAAAATCTATTAAATCAATATAAATTAAAGAAACATAAATCTCTAAGAGATTTTGAGTCGTATTGATGCGAATTTAATTATTCCAGTTTTACAACAAATATAAATACATATTTCAACCAAAGAAGAATTCTTCATTATATATTTCAACGACAAAGAAAGGGTTAACAAAGTATAATAACCAAATATCAAATACTTACTGAGTATCCACCCTTTTTTCATCCCGATTTCAAAGCATCTTTTTAAACGGCAGCTGGCGCAGAATTTACGGGTGTGGGGATCCAATCGACATTTTCCTTCAAATGTGCAGTTAAATACCTGCGAACGAAACAAAAAGAAAACAAATTCGACGTAGAATGATACCAGCTTACAACTTTATTTCTATGTCAGCTTTCTAGTTACACAGATGATTTGTTTACTGTGTCGAAAATTTGGGTAAAACCAGCTACCCTTTTTTTTATATAATCTGATAACAGAAAAAAAGATTGGCATACTTAGTAGTGTTCTCGTTAAAAAATGGAGACTTGAAAAAAAAAACAGGAAAATCAATGATTAAATGATTCAATGAACTCGTTTAGAGGTTAGGGAATCATGATCATTAGACATCCATATTACATTCGTGAAATTGCTTCCTAAGAGGTTTTTATATCAATAATTCGTGCACATTTGAATAGTTTCAAGTATTCCTATCCAATTTATGTATAATTATCGTTTCAAGTAATTGTTTATTTGTTTGCACACAGTTATATGCTCTCAACTAACTAATAAATATCCATATCAAGCAATTGTATCTTCAAGTAGATATTCTTAATGTAATATACAGTTATATTATATAATTATTCTTATTAGATAAGAATAATTTTTAAGTACATGTTGTTGGCCCATTGAAAGGACCCTAAGAAGTAGTACAACACTGTACCAGAGTGAACCTGGTAGTAATGGAAATAAAAGTCTACTTCTCAATTCCCTGAGTTACGGACCTGGGGCCTCATCATGAGATGCAGTATGGTGTCAATCCTATGCAACTGCTGTTTTAGCGTGGCTTCTTATCCCTCTGCAGGGGATTTAGTTGTTGTATTGCCATAATCATAACATTGATTTACGAACTTCAATGAACGAACGAACATACTTCTTTATAAAAAAATATGTATCTCTTACACTTTATTCTCGAAAGGGTTGATGTTTCTGTGGTGTGTGAGAGATGGGTGGAGAGACATATACTCGGAGAGAGGACTTCTTCTTCCCATATCTTCTTCCAGGAGCCAGGGGGTGTCAACGCTTGCACCCCCTTGCAAGCTCGTCAGAGACGCCTCTGCTCAGCTGCGTGTCTCTCGCTCGACACCGATTATCTGCACTCTGTCCAAATCTGCCCGCATGGTTCTCATCACGTGATCCCCTTCCGGTTACACACCTGTTCGACTTGAGTACCCTGACGTGCCGTCATCTTCCAGATTACAAATCAAAATGTGACAGCTTACCAAAGCACACGGGGTCACTAGGAACGAACCGAAAATCCATGTCATATGTTATATATATAACATTGCTGTTCCTAGTGCTGCCGATAGCGCAGAGAAAAATCAAGTGTTATGTAATACATATTTTAAATGTGAGGGCATAAGGGACTGTGACATCCTCATAAGCAATTTAGAACTTGAGTGGAGCAATTACGTTCATGTATCGACTAATACTCTTGGGAAAGATATGAACTGCTCCTACCAAAAGCCATGGGTTAAGTAGTACCCCTAATGTCCTTCGACAAAGATGACTTTGGTATTAAATAACCCACAAAGGTTGATATGTCATTAAATAATACAAAGAATAAACCAAGCTTATTTTGAATTTGTAAGACTTAGTGCTCTTTAAGATTTTTGTTATTTGAAAGAAATCCGTGAAACGAGTAAGGAGAATAGATTAACTTCTGAAATATCTCTGGTAGCGTTCCATTTGGAAGAACGAAGTCCGATGTTGCCTCTTTCAGTCAGGATCTTTTTTATTAAATGTGCACCAAATCTTCTGAGTTATGGGTGTTTTATAAGGAACATATTAAATTCCGATTAGTGTATCCCAAAATCAGATTGCTTACTTTAAGTTCTTAAATGAATTTAAAAAAGCAATGTTGCTGAGAAAACGTTTCTGAAAAAAAATTAAAAATTGATCTTTTTAGAATTATCCAAGTATATATATATATATTTGGTTCGGTTTGGTTTGCTTTTATGGCATTTTAATCGTAGTAGGTTATTTAATGCCAAATACATTTGTATACATATTAACAGTTCTATTTAAAACAATTCAGTTTAGCATAAGTACACTGTTTAGCTCTAGTTAACCCATAGATAGGACCCTCCCAGGTTCTTCCACTCTAGGCCATTCAGTTTAGCATAAGTACACTGTTTAGCTCTAGTTAGCCCGTAGATAGGACCCTCCCAGGTTCTACCACTCTGGACCTGGAAGCAATTGCATCAAATGGATAATTAGCATCTCCCGAAGCTCCAGCATTACTCGAATCTCACGATAAGATTTTTAGTGTCATAAACAGGACACTCGCTGGTGGAGTTTTACCCCTCTGCAGAGATGCAGTTGGTGTATTCTGCATCCCCAACGGACTGTGCCAAATCTATGTGTTGAAATATTTACTAGCGATAGAATTACCATACATCTATCGTTTCTAAAATTTTCATTGACTGAAGCCAAGAGGGTTTTCTGTTTTTTCTATGACAGATTTGTTAATGTATTTCAAGTCCTTCACATGACGCATATTTGGCCTGTATCTATTTTCGAACACCAGTACAAGAGAGAAATACTAGAAGCTTGTTTAGAATAACAGTCATCATCCCACGATTTAAAATCGTCGATAAGAGTTCGAATCCTGAGTGAACCTGTTCGCATTTGACTTAACGTTAATGCTTTTGAGGAACATTGGGATATCAGGTCTGAAAGTGGGAGTGAGCATTTTTAGTCGGTATTTCGATCAGGCTATTGAACGCTGTACTTGATGGCCTAGTTTCTGTTTGGTTCGGTTTGGTTTCTTTGTCTAATGGCACATCAGCCTTCGTGGGTTATTTAATGCCAAATCCATCCTTGTATTAAACACTAGAGGTAAATATTTAAGCCATAACTGGGTAATGAAGGGGGTTCATGCCTTTCCCAAATATATTCGTCCATAAGTGCACGAAACAGTGTTTCGAACTCCCTTAATACTACATCGCAGTTGAGCACGTTAACCATTACACTCCGAGGAATCCTCTCTTGAAAATTTAGAAGGCTGCGTACCGCCTTAAAGCCACAAAGTCCTTTGCTCTAGTGTAGTGCAAGACTACAACGATGAGAGGCGCGCAAAGTGCATCGGTTATTGTCTCATGAATTTGAATTGGTGACCAATCCATTTACTTTTCACTTGGTTCTAATGCTCTCAGGAAAAGTAAGAATTCATTTGCTTTCCCCTCTATTAAGGTAAGTAGTAAGACAGATTAGTCTTGAAGCAGTCTTTTTTCGAACCAGCATTCCACCGCTTAAAGATTCACCTCGTATCGTATCCTACTTGAAGACTTGGGAAAATATTGACTAATACTCTCCTACCTCGGCCACAGAGTAGATTCTTTTCTTTCTTTTATCACTAATAATCTTTGTGAATAGCATAGTATCTTGAAACCAGCAATAATTTCTTTGTTATTTTTGATGTTGAAAAAATAAATATTCAGGTAATTACCAAATAACTAATAGAGAAGAAAATAAAACCGTTCCTTACAGCAATTAAAATCTAAAATGGAAATTGAATATCTCTTCTATCCAAAAAGGTTCTTATATGAAATGAATCGCAGAATAAATTCAGAGAGAGAGAAAAGGCTGAAGAATAGGAAAAGATTCTAACCTTCTTCTTGAGGGCATTCCTCCTGAAGAAAGCTTTGCAGGATTCGCAGGTGATAGCATCGAAGTTATACCCGAGGGCAACGTCATTACAAACACGGCAGATCAGTTTGGTTCCATCTTTTGGTTTGGGCCGCCTCTTCTGCTCCTTCTTCACGTGTCTGTCGTTCTGCAGGGAAAGAAAAGCAATGGCAAATAAATACAAGTCCCCATAAATATTTTGCAAAAAATGTGACGTACATACGTGGTGCATGCAATAAGTTCCTTGACTTTTTTGTACTGGCATTTAGAATTGTTGTAGACTCTTGAAAATTCATTATGTTATTACTATACATCTTATGAGATGACTGAACAGTGTTTATGATTTCAGGTTTAAAGGAACAGCTACAGCAGGAATTGGAATACACCCTACTAAAACCTGATTGTCACAGCTGGTTAATTTCAAAAATGCAATCTGACACTTTAGAAGAATGATATTCAATAAAATTATATTTTAAACTTGGGTAAAAATGCCACAGAAACGTATGGAAAGCTTCAGACTGCTTTTGGACCAGCTTGCATGAATCGAGCATCAGTCTTTGAGTGGCATAAAAGATTCAAGGAAGGCAGGGAGTCTGTGAGGGATGATGAGGGGTGTGGGAGGAGTAAGGAAGTAATACACCAGAATTGATTGACCAATGCGTTAAGGTTAGGGTTACTATGTTGAGGTTTTAAGGGAGTTCAGGAAGAGATTCCGTTGGAAGAGGCCAGCACTCTTCAAATCGGTCCATTAGCATTTCCACCAGGACAATGCACCAGACCACAACTCCATCCTTGTCACAGACTATTTGACCAAGATGGGCATCATGACAGTTCCTCACCGTCCTTATAGTCGAGACCTTGGTCCCTGTGATTTTTGCTTATTCCCTTAGCTCAGAGACTGTCGTTATGAGACAATTGAGGAGATGAAAGAGGCTGTGACGAAAGTCATTGACACGCTCACACAAGAGGACTTCCATGGAGCCTTTCAGAAGTTGTTGGAACGGAACAACAAGTGCATTGCAGCCGGATGATATTACTTCGAAGGGGACTAGAGTTTCATATGCGTACTATCAATAAAAGTGCCCATACGAAAGAATCTGGAAACTTATTTAATGATCCTCGTACATAAAGGTTTTTAGTTGTCTTCTATTTTTTTGCTGGGGGTGGGGAAGGTTTGGGGAAGTCTCAAAGAGGGGATGTTTATCAACATCAGCTTTTGAAGGTCTTCATCACTTCCTCAAGAAAATCAATTATGCAAACAAGGACAAATTCAGGGTTAACCCATGATTCCGAGTCGTTTCTACGAGGAAAACCGATGGGGCAAAGTTATTTGGTTATCACTCAACCGTAAGCGGAAAGTTTTCTCATTACACTTCCAACTATAATTGGAACATTGATAAATTCTTACCAGTATCATGGCGGTGCCTACCATAGCGCAATAGCAATACAAACCTATTCCACATCCAATTTGCAGGTAAACTAAGATTCTTACTGGCTGCTCCAAATATATGTATATATAATTATATAGTTTGTTTTCATCTATCTATCTATCTATATATATATATATATATATATGGCATTTTACATAACGCAATACACTATCAATTGCCCCTCCAGCTATTTGTAAATTGTAGGGTAGTCTTTGCTCTTTAACCTTAGTATGGCTACCGTTCTAGGAAAAAGAAAACGCTGAATTCAAACCACTCAAACTCCACTAATATATATATATATATATATATATATATATATATATATATATATGAAATATTTTTTGTAATATTATGATAAGGTTCAGCATTTTCTTTCCGACCGTTTTAAATGTGAATTTTATATATATATATATATATATATATATATATATATATATATATATATATATAAAACTTCAGATCGTTTATTGTGGAAATGAACATTCTAGAACATGGTGATCACAAATTGCTTTAAAAAACGAAACGAACTGATATAAAACTGTAGATATATAAATAAATTTGTCATGATTCATTTATATATAAATTCAATATTTATACTCCTCCACCCGGAAAACCCATTACTACATTTTTTTTTTATTTAATTGTTGGTTAGAATTATAGTAAATTAATTTTTTTTAAATATTAATTTTTTTAAAAATTCTAATGACTTTTCGACTTAAAACTACAGATTTAATACTAAATTAGTAAAATAACTTTATTCAATAACTTAACGTAACGATACAGTAATAATTATATTAAATTAATTTCAAGATTTAATTAAATTCAACTTTTTTAAAAATCAAATTTATTTTCGAGCCTATTAAATCAGTTACTCTTTAAATGATTAGTACGTCTATATGATATGGTTTTTTTCACATTTTTTATATTTTATTTTATTTTATTTTTATTCATTTACATTAATTCTAAATTTAATCCTATGTTTTTTTTAAAAAACAACATTTTTTCTGTTAATTTTCTATAGTTTAAATTTGGCCCTATGTCTGCTCTAAGCTATTAATTCACATCTCTTACTTAATGATTTTCCAGGCTCTGGGTAAAGTAAAATCTACTCAACTGCTGTAGTGTAGAGCTCAATTTATTACAAACCTTTCTCATTTGCATCTATCTTTTCATTATCACACACACATATATATATATATATATATGTGTGTGTGTGTGTGTGTGTGTGTGTGTGTGTGTGTGTGAATAGGGGAGTTTCCGTGTTATAGTAGCTAACGTATGGGAAACATCGTTGTAAGCAAGTTAAAATCCCGCTATTACATTCACTTTCGGACTAATACCCGTGAGAAAGGTATAAATCTCCTCGTCCACCCCCAGCTTGGCTTAATATTACCACTGCAGTTCTTCTACAAGGATAGCTTTGAGATTGAATAACCAGCAAAAATTGATATCCCATTGAACAAAGAAACCAAATCAATATATATATATATATATATATATATATATATTACGGACATACATAATCGCACGGATACATGTAATGTAGTTCGCCGTCCTGTGCATAGCTTGGCGACAGGGTTTGAACACGAGGTCAGACATCTGTGTAGATGATTTATGGTTGAAGGATCAAAGGTTTTGAGACAGCGTGTGAACTTTCGCGTATGAACTTTAAATATTTTTGTTAGTATTTTTCTATTTCTCCATTTTTTTAAAAAGATTTTGTACTGTAATTCACTTCAACCAATAATATACACCACCTGAGGAAGTTTATGAGACCGGATAAATCATAAGCTGTTGCCCAGCAACGCAATTGGCATTAACGTTTCCGTTTGGATAATATGTGACAATGCATCATTAGCTTCCGAGTGAAAAGTTGAAAGCAGCCATGTTTACTCAACATTTTGGGTAAATGGTTCTTTCTATCAGTTTTAAACTGGATGATTCCAGTGAAGATTGCGTTCCTCTTAACAACGTCTTCATATTAATGATTCTCCAAGATCATAGCCAATTGAAAGCTTATCAATAATTTCTCTGATGAATTATCACCGCTTATCTGGTTTAATGCTGCGAACAATATTGAACAAGTCCTGGAGGCAACACCCCACAAAGCAGCAGCTATACGGCCACCTACCACCTATCACGAAAAATATCAAAGTTAGGAGAATCAGACATGGAGGACACTGCTGGAGAAGCAGGGACGTGCTCATAAGTGATGTACTCCTATGAACTCCCTCACATGACGGAGCAAAAGCAGGGTGACCACCTCGACCGTACATACAACAGCTCTTTGATGATACAGGATGTAGCACTGAGGACCTGTCAGAAGCGATGAACGATAGGGAGGGGTGGCGAGAGAGAGTCTGGGATATCCGTGCTGGTGGCACGACAAGATGATGATGATGAGAGGCCTATGCTTGCTGCTGCTCGTTCCACAGAGCGAACTGTCTCCATAAGAGACTGAATAATTCCATTCAAGATGCGCGGGATATCTGACTACGCGTCTTTCACAGTCCATAAACGATAAAATGATGATACGGAGCACACGTCAAATTTTTTAATAAGTTTGTTTGCAATTTAACTAATTGACTCCTGTGAGTTTCCTATTGGTCGAATCACTTCTAAAATTCTTTTTTGATATTTTTGAACCTGAACAGTTGTATTGCTGTAAATTTCTTCCACATCTACAACAGTTACGTTTGAAATGAATGTTCAATTTAGGAGACAAAAATTGATCGAAGATCAGTCTAGTGAGTAAGGAGGGTGCTTCAGTTGCACAATCCTGTGTTTAGGCAAACATTGTGAGTTATATATATCGAGACGGGCTTTGTTTTGTTTTTTGTTTTTTTGTACCTAACTAGCACAGGCTTGTCTAGATTTTGTCAAGATATCTCGACGGCTATCGAGATATTTTAAGATCATCACTTGTTCAGCTATCAACGCGTCTTCATTCAAACCTTAAGATTTAAAGATATAGTAGTATCAGTATGAGACTTTTTATAACATCTCATATATACGAAGTTCATTCAATAGTAAACTGATACGGCGATAATTGTTCCTAATAAAACGGTCTTCCCTATGAGGCCTTGCATTGTCCTGGTGAAAGGTAACCCAGAAAGACTGAATGCCTCTTCATTTGTTATCCACGTCTTTTTTTCTTGTTTATGGAATTGACCATTGGAAATGATAGAAATAATCTGTATTTTGTCTCAGGCAAAATAAGCGTATTAACTGAATGCACCATTTCAGGAGTGTTCATTATTGTCTATCCTGTCTTCATTTTAAATTCTATTTCGACCAACTTTTAACAATTTAGCACATATGTAGACATATATTTTACTAAGATATAATTTTATGTACTCATCAACCATTATACTGTTAATTTCACGTGTTATTCATTTCTTACCCTCCCAAAATTTTATGACAGATCTATATTTAAGCTTGAAGCACTCTGTTTTTTTTTTAGAAAAGTCTCATCTTGAAAACTTGAATAGCTTCCAAACAAATATTTCTGAGAAATCAAAATATTTTTTTCTAATAAGCAATCCGAAAGAATGAACAAAAATTTGAAAACATATGTAGATAGATAGATAGATAGATAGATAGATAGTCTTTTATGAGTTAATTTTTATTCTTAGGGATCGTGTTAAATAATCAATGTGGGTTTGTGGAATTGAAATTTTTCTTCTAATCGTCCATATCTTTCTTTAATCAATGTCTAAATCACGCACTTGTTCAGAGGGTTACCGAAAAAGGTTCGATACATCACCTAAACGACGATGATAATGATGATAAAATGGTACTGAAAACAGTTCAAACTATGAGACGAGATAATTAAGCTTTTGCCCGCGGCACAACAGAGAGAGAAAGAGAGAGAGAGAGAGAGAGAAGGCTCTGTCTTTCTCTTTCTCTCTCTCTCTCTCTCTCTCACACACACATTCAAGATTGTTTACTACCGACATATTTTCTTAGATTATTTTCTCATCTAATTATTCTGACTAGTGTCGTATATTTCGAGACTCAACTCTTTTTCTTTTTTGTCTATCCGATAGTTGCGTTATTTCGAGTATAGCTGACGTCAATGCGTTTCCTCAATGCGGTTATCGGATTGAAGAATTCGTTGCTTTTTAACCTGATGGCAACTTATTGAACACACGAGTAACATTTTACAAATCATTAAAGTTGTAAACAAGCGTAAATTTGGTTAAGTTTGGTTTCCTTTTATGGCACATCAACCATTGTAGATCATTAATGCCAAATTTATTTTTATACATATAACAGTTCTATTTCAAACAATGCAGTTTAGTATACGAATATTTTTTGTTTACATACACTTAAATGTTAGAATATTCATTTCAAACAAGTCAGTTTAGAAAACAAAAACACTTCTATTTCAAGTAATTCAGTTTAGCATAAGTAAACAGTTTAGTTCTATTTGACCCATAGATAGAACCCTATCAGGTGGAACGACTCCGGGGCAAAGAGGACCTGGGAGCGATGGCAATAAAGGGGTATTCTGCATTCCCTAAAGCTCCAGCATCACTGGAACCTCAGCATCAAATTGTTTAGTGTCATATCTAGGACACTCGTTGCGGGAGGTGGGTTTACCCCTCAGCAGAGATGCAATCTGCGTATTCTACAGCCCCAATTGACTGGGCAAAAACAAACCTGAAGGACTAATTTTATGAAAATAACTGCCAAATACACGAATACTTAGTTATGACAAAAAGCACAAAATTTGGCAACACTGACAAATACATGAATGATTGATCAACTGATAAATTTTACCAGCATTCCAACCTGTCCTGGGTTATTTTATGCCTAGACAGTAAGAAATTAAGTTCATTGTAAATTCATATTAACATTTTTTATGTAATTGTTTCTTAAAAAGTTTTTTCGCGATCTCATTGAATCCAAATATTTTATACAGATCTACAATGGTCGGCTGAACTGCGTGCTCCATTCAGGTGGCCTAGTGCCACATCGAAGCAAAAAGCTTAGGTGCTGTAACTACATAAGCTTTGGTTAGCGGAAAATTCATAGGCTGACCAATATCCTCTCATGAGACGAGACTAAATAAAGTTTATTTTGCAAGATATTTGTCTTTGCTGCACACACCCTTCTTTCACCAGTGCTACAGTGCTTGCATCCCATTGATGAAAATAGTCACGAACACCAGATAGGACTTCACCATATAAGCTTTTCAATCAATAAACTTTTCAGCCTATCCTCGTATTTGACCCGCTGGTGGAATCTTAACGGGTACGACCACTCAGGAGCAGAGTGGACCAGGGAGTTATATTTACCCGACCCCTCCGCTCGGGCAGGATATGACACAAGGTCAATTTTTTAAACGCAGTTTAACAGGTTTGAATTCAGAGTTTTCCTTCT
The DNA here is from genome assembly GCA_963585895.1 of Sepioteuthis lessoniana. NCBI lineage: Eukaryota > Metazoa > Mollusca > Cephalopoda > Myopsida > Loliginidae > Sepioteuthis > Sepioteuthis lessoniana. The sequence continues at coordinate 116,384,770 of OY757911.1, forward strand.
CCTAGACTAGTTGCCCCACCAAGGCTGAAGAACCTAGTCTGTCCTACTATTTACCCATAGCTGGAGGGAGAATAATTGGATTCATACCTTTCCCAAGGGTATTAGTGCTATGTGAAATGCAATCAGTCTCGTCCAGGATTTGAACTCGTGTCGCCGTGTCCATTCCCTACGAGGATAACCATTACACCACGGGCACCTCCTGGGAGTTATGGCAAAAATGGTGTACTGCACGCAGCTAAAATCTCTGTAACTGGAACCTCAGTATCATATAAAATTGTGCGTCATATCCAGGCAACCGTTTTTTGTTTTGTTTTTTTTTTTGTGACTGTGAGAAGATTCTTACCACTGTGAGGGAATACAGTCAGAATATTTTAAACGCCGCTGATCAGGCGTTTGACAAATTCAGAAAGAAAATATGCAAGATATATGTAAACACGCTTTTACAGGTCATTAATGGACGTTGACCTAACCTAATGATACGAGCCATCCTCCAAATTTTAATGCCCGTGGTGTAATGGTACTATTTACCAACCCCTCCGCTCGGGCAGGATATGACACAAGGTCAATTTTTAAACAGAGTTTAACAGGTTTGAATTCAGAGTTTTCCTTCTCCTAGACTAGTTGCCTCACCAAGGCTGAAGAACCTAGTCCGTCCTACTATTTATCCATAGCTGGAGGGAGAATAAGGGGGTTCATACCTTTCCCAAGGGTATTTGCCCGAAAGTGAACGTAATAGCGCGACTGGAGTACGAACTCGCGTACTACGATTCCGCAGTTCATCGCTTTAACCATTACACCACGAGGACACCCCGTGGTGTAATGGTTATCCTCGCAGGATATGGAAACGGCGACACGAGTTCAAATCCTGGACCTGACTGATTGCATTTCACGTAGCACTAATACCCTTGGGAAAGGTATGAATCCAATTATTCTCCCTCCAGCTATGGGTAAATAGTAGGGCAGACTAGGTTCTTCAGCCTTGGTGAGACAACTAGTCTAGGAGAAGGAAAACTCTAAATTCAAAACCTGTTATACTCTACTTAAAAATTGACCTTGTGTCATATCCTGCCCGAGCGGAGGGGTTGGGTAAATATCATCTGCTCTCTTCACTTCAGTCCATTTCTTCTCTAATCAGATGTTTTGTATCCTCAATCACTCTAAAGTCTCCTGCGATGTCTCTTTTGTTCTTATTCGTTAACAAGGATTGACAAAGCAACCACAACTTTTAGTCGTAATAACTTCGGCCTAAAGGGGGAATCAGTGAGAACATGATGGCATGTTCAACCTCTAACGTTGAGGGTTTCTTACTAATTGGTAGGCTTATTCTAACTCAAGAATACATCTGGTCATCTGACTGAAATCATCCAATGAGAGCCGTGGCCTAAGATTGACGCCCGAACATAATGACTTCTAATCATGCCCCTGTATTTTTCCGCGTTTAATGTTTAAGAACTTAATTTAAATGCTACGCTATGAGTAAAAAAATAGATCTCCCAAATCTACTATGAAGCATTATAACGTTGTAACGTTATATTATTTTATTTTTTTATCAAAACTGTTCACGGGGGTGTCCTCGTGGTGTAATGGTTAAAGCGATGGACTTCGGAATCGTAGTATGCGAGTTCGTACTCCAGTCGCGCTATTACGTTCACTTTCAGGCAAATACCCTTGGGAAAGGTATGAACCCCCTTAGCCTCCCAGCTATGGGTTAAATAGTATCACTACTGTTCTTCTAGGAGAATGGCTTTGGCATTAAATAACCTAAAAAGAGTTGATATGCCATTAAACAAAGAAACCAACCAACCAAACCAAAACTGTTCACTTAAAATTCAACAAAGTTTATCCGGAGAATATTCCCTCCACTGAATCACTTCTGAAACTTGTCTTTTGATTATAGTGTGAAGTTGGACAGTTATATCTCTTTTAATGTTTTTTTACATCCCCAAATCTTACGCTTGAGATGAATGCTCTCTTTAAAAGCAAATACATTGATTCGGAGCTTAGCTTGATGTAAATCTATCACCAAGCATTTTCTCCCGCTCAATAGTCGATTTACGGAATATTTTATTTAGCAATTAGTGTAGAATTGTTTCAAACGGTGTTGAAAAACCCTTGTGCCATCTAGTTTGATTGACGTTTGATGAACCCAAGGTCATTTTGCAACCATTGCTTTGATTAGACAAAAAGATCACATGATCAGATGAGCCTAGAATTTAGGAATGTTGGTGAGAAACGCTTGACGCGGACAGTTGAATGTTGCATCTTGCTCTCTGATTTTCCATATGCCGTAACTAGGGATGAAAGGAATAGATTAAGTGAACATGAAAATTTAAATATGTTATTATTCCTCGTCCCAACAGAAAAGAATTTAGAACAAAAAAAAAGATAACGGCAGAAAACAAAGAACAAGATCAAAGATGGTGACACAAAAGATATACCAGGTGACTAACGTGACCACCGAAGAACGAAGTGAAAAGAAAGTTGTTTGGTTGGTTACATCAATCCTTGTAGGTTATCTATTGTCAATCCTGTTTATATATATATATATATATATATATATATATATATATATATATATATATATATTCAAACGAGACATAATTCTTTGGTTTGCACAAAGATCAATAATTTCAATAATTTCCATTTAATATTAACAATTCAACATCAGTCATTTGATTGCACATAGTTATATTGTAAAAAGTTTGATTAAATATCAGTCACTTATGTGAATTCAGATCGGGAATAAAAGTGGAGCAATCCAGGGAAAGGAGTAGCACCCTCCCCTACACCTCGATGTAGTAGCTATTGAAAAGGAGCCTTTGGGTCGCCCTCGACTACTGTCACCAACATTAATCTTACTTATGTGAATTCAGATTGGGATTAAAAGTGAAGCAATTCAGGGAAAGGAGTAGCATCCTCCCCTACACCTCGATGTAGTAGCTATTGAAAAGGAGCCTTTGGGTCGCCCTCGACTACTGTCACCAACATTAATCTTACTTATGTGAATTCAGATTGGGATTAAAAGTGAAGCAATTCATGGAAAGGAGTAGAGCCCTCACCTACACCTCGATGTAGTAGCAATTGAAAAGGGAGCCTTCGGGTCACCCTCGTCTACGGTCACCAACTTTACTAGTACTAATGAGAATTCAGATAGGGAATGTGCATATATATTTTGTAAGTAGAAGTTTTGTTGGTAATTTGATTTTTAAAAAGTTAGGGCAATTTATTTACTCACAAATAAGTATTGTTACAGTTTGTATGCAGTTCAATGGTATTCAAGTATTGCTATCAAACATTATTAATTCTATTGAGTATTAATCGTTTGCTTGCACTCAATGAATAGGTTACAAATATAGCTATTTTACACTAATAATTCTCATCAACGCTATTCATTCCTTTGTACACATTTACATGGTTTAAAGTATTTCTATATAATACCAATAATTCAGTTTAGGCACACAGTTAAAGGGTTTCAAGTATTGCTATTCAACATTAATATTTCTATTCAATATTACTTATTCGTTTGCACAGTTGATTCGTCCTAAGTTTTGCTATGTAACACAATTCAGTTTAACATCAGTGATTTGTTTACTCGCTGTTTAAATGTCAAACAATTCTATTTAACTTATAGAAGGGACACTGTCAGCTGCTACCACTCCGAGTCAGAGTATGCTTGGGATTAATTGCAATGAAAGGAGGATCCACAAAACCCAGAGTAACAGAATTGGAGCCTCACCATTTGATAGTTTCGTGTTAAATCCTGCTCATACGGAGGGGTTGGTAAATAGGCATAAACAGGACACTGCTTGTGGTGGGTGGGTATTAGTTCTCTGCAGAGATGCACTCAGTCTACCCTACAGTCCCAGCCGACTGAGCTGATGAAAAGAGGAGATAGGAGCCGATCGATATGTCCATTACAGGGTTACAACCCATTAATATGATAATATGATAATGGTTTATTACTAAGACAAGAAACTGATTTGATAACCATATTTACCAACCCCTCCGCTCGGGCAGGATATGACACAAGGTCAATTTTTAAGCGGAATTTAACAGGTTTGAATTCAGAGTTTTCCTTCTCCTAGACTAGTTGCCTCACGAAGGCTGTAGAACCAAGTCTGCCCTACTATTTACTCATAGCTGGAGGGAGAATAACTGGATTCATACCTTTCCCAAGGGTATTAGTGCTATGTGAAATGCAATCAGTCTCGTCCAGGATTTGAACTCGTGTCACCGTGTTCATTTCCTACGACCATAACCATTACAGCACGGGCACCTCCGCCAAAATTTGAAACTGATTTGATAACAATTAAAAAAACATGGTTTTAATGTATCTATCTCAAAGAAAGCAATTTTTACTGCTGGAGAAGCAGGGACGAACTCATAGGAGATGTACTCTTATGGACCCCCACACATGGCCGTGCAAAAGCAGGACGACCAGCACGAACATACATTCAGCAGATATGTGAGGATACGGGATGTTGTCCTGAAGACCTACCTAGGGCGATGAACGATAGGGAGGAGTGGCGAGAGAGGGTCAGGGATATCCGTGCTACCAGCGCGATATGATGATGATGATTCCAAATGACCTCCATTGCGTTTGTCTCAGTAATAAATCATTATTATACTAAGGGGTTGCATCTATTTTAAGACAACCTATATATCTTATATCTTGAAAGAGTGTACCACAAACTCACTAACCCAAAGTACTAAGCAGACATATAGGTGTTTAAAAGAGGTGATCTTTTAGATTCCAGAACTTTCTCACAGAGCATAAAGCTAAATGGTTGTTTGTTTTGTTTTATCAACCCTTTTAGGGTCATTAAATTTCAAACAATTCAGTTTAGTAAAAGTATGATTACAAAGAGTTAAATGTCTAAACATTTCAGTTAAGTCTCAAGACGGTTCTATTTCAGACAATTCAGTTTAGCATAAGTACACTGTTCAGTTCTATTTGTCCGATAGATAGGACCCTGTCAAGTACTACCACTCTTGGCTAGAATAGACCAGGGAGCGATGGCAATGAAGGGGTACTCCGCATTCCACAAAGCTCCAGCATTACTGGAGCCTCACCACCAGATTGTTTAGTGTCATATCAGGACACTCGTTGGGTGGGGGTCTTGCTCTTCTGCAGAGATACAGTTGGTGCGTTCTACAGCCCCACCCTAGCCAACTGGGCAACAAAGTTAACTGACTTAGGAAATGTAATAAAAGATTATGCTCATAGCAAAAACGATCGACTCGAGCGTCTGGGAAACAAGTGGGATGATCCTTGGTATTAACTGGTTGGTTGGTTGGGTTTTATGGCATATCAACCTTTGTAGATTATTTAATGCCAAATCCATTTTTATACAAATATTCAGGTCTATTTCAATTTATTTTAGCATGAGTACACAGTTTAATTGTCAAGCTATTCATTTTAGTTAAACTGTTCTAATTCAAACAATTTATTTTGGTATAAGTATAGATTTTGTGTACACACAATTAAATGTCAAAAACATTTCCAGTTCAAACAATTCGGTTTAACACATAAGAACAGTTTCATTTCATGTAATTCAGTGTGTTGACTTCCTTACTCTCCCACACCTCTCATCATCCTTCACAGACTCCCTGGCTTCCTTGAATCTATTATGCCACTCAAAAACTCATGCTCGATTCATGCAAGATGCTCCAAAAGCAGTCTGAAGCATTCAATACGTTTTTGTGGCATTTCTTCCAAGTTTAAAACAGAATTTTATTGCATATCGTTCTTCTAAAGTGTCCTCACGTCCAGATTGCATTTTTGAAATTCACTAGCTGTGACAATCAGGCTTTAGTAGGGTGTATTCCAATTGCTGCTGTAGCTGTTTATTTGAACCTGAAATCATAAACACTGTTCAGTCATCTCATAAGATGTATAGCAATAACATACTGAATTTTCAAGAGTCTACGACAATTTTAAATGCCGGTATAAAAATGTCTGGAAACTTATTGAAAAGGCCACGTACAATTAAATTTTCATTTTTGAGCTTTTATCTATTAATCTATTGTGTCAGGAATCATTTTTCTGCCAAGTGGATGTGGAAGTATCTAAAATATTGAAATAGAATATATTTTCATGGTCGAATATATCTATACTCTTTAAACTAAAATTTTAGCATCCTTCAGAGCCGGAACGTTGGAGTTAATCAAATTTTAATATTCAACCAAACACGTTCATATCCACACGGCCTTTAGTAACATTTGAGTCCACAAAAGAACAAAATGAAGAATCTAACTTTTTAAAACATTCTATTTAGTATTTTTAGAGCAATTTTCATGACTTGTATATAAAATTAATCAAAATAAAATTCTTTAAAAGACATGAATTTTATTAAAATTGGTTGGGTTTAAAAAGACAGGTTATTAAAAACTTAATATCATTGCTTTGTATAAAAATCCGATTCAATAACAGTGAGAACACTATGTTGCAGCGCGTACTTGATAAGCTTATCTTTTCATGTGTTCAAAGAATATCTTCTGAAAAAAAATCGATAATATCAGTTTTTGATAAAGCACCTGTTATGGAATTATCTCGGAAACTGAGTTCATTCATGTTGGTTGTCATTGAAATGTGGAAAAATCTGATAATTATCGTAATAAAAAAAAAATTATTATTCCTACTTCTATATTTGGGTTATTAACGTTATATTTCATGGTTTTAATAAAACGTTTCGGATCATATATTCTTAAAACTTTCCGTAGTTCCAAAGAGAAATAATTTTCATTTATTTTTCTGGTTCATATCTCAGTTGTTTTGTTTGTTTTTAACAATTATAATCATTATCTTAAATAAACTATTAGAATTCATCGTGGGGTAACCGTCTTGTGGTAGAGAGAAGCAAACCAACTGAGGTTTATATTACGAGTCTCTAATAACAGATGGTACGGAGTTATATTTTGCTTCAAGACTTGGTCAATCCAGTCTAAATCTTAATACGCATCCTTTCCTCTCTCAATCAATTTCTCTCTCTCTCATCAATATATATATATATATATATATATATATATATATATATATATATATATATATATATACCTTTGAGTAAGAAAAACATTTGTAATTGCAAAAGCGCTTTGGTCACGTGATATCGTGATATACGTGCCATAAGCTAGCAAGCAAAAAATAGTGCAATGCGTTCGACTCATACGTTTCTCTCTCACACCTCTCTCTTTCTCTCTCTCTCCCTCCCTCTATCTATCTATCTATCTATCTATCTATCTATCTCTCTATATATGTAAATTTTTGCTGTTGTTTCAAAGAAACAATAAAGATATTTTAAAATCGGTAGGTTCACGAAGAGATTTGTATTTTTTTAGAATTCATTTTGTTCTTACATACGTGTATGTTTCCAGCTTGTTACTTTCGTCAGAGAACATATATGGCACAAGGCTATATTAATCGGGTATTCAATGAGACTTGAACTCACACATGTTTGTAGTTTGAATGATTTTCAGTTGGTTATGGGTTTATATAGAGGTCATCCTCCCTTTTTCTTAGAGTGTTTTTACCTTAATCTGCTTTATCCGTCTTTGATATTTGAAGTCTCGATATGTGCGCAACCTTCCTCTCTCCTTACCCCTATTATAAAAAGGCCTTGTGTCAAATCATGACCGCTGGATGGCAGAGAAATATTGATTAACTTACAAATAATAATAAATATATATATATATATATATATATATATATATAAAGATGATTCTCAATTGAATAACTGAAAAGGGTGTTGATATGTCATAAATTAGCCCCAAACCACATATTTATATATATGTGTGTGTGTATGTGTGTGTGTAAGTGTTTGTGTGTATGTATATGTGTGTGGAGGGTATCGTATTGGAAGTGCAACTAATCTCCGTCACAAATTAACGCCCATATAATAAATCAACCATATAATAGATTAGAAAAAAATACTGAAGTCTGCATTTATTAACCACGCAACTGCTGTAGACATACCTTATACAAAACCAACTTACTAACTACGAGAAAACATTAGAAATATCATATTGGTTATTAAAACTTTATGAGTTCTCCTTTCTAAAACGTGGAATTTACAAGTTTTCAGTCAGTAAATTCTACCATCATTACTGTGAATTATTATTCTCTTAGATAAAGCCTGTCTCATTTTTCTTCTAACTCAGTTGGTGAGGTACAAGAATATGCTAACTGATGAAGTATAAGCGTTCTCCCCTCCAATGAGTTCCTTGGATACAGCTCAAAACGATCTACTGTTAAAGATTTAGTAAGGGAGCTTTGGGTAAAATGGAGTACCCACTTCATTGCTATTACTCTCAGGTTCACTCGGACTCAGAGTTGTCAATTAGAACTGATTAATCATTTACTAGACTTGAAATCTTTTATCTGTGTTCAACCAAATGATTGATACAGAATTATTATTTTTATTTACTCAGAGTTTTTCACATCAGCGTTAGCTGATGGGCTCTCACAGCAGTTTGAGTGACAGCAAGTCTCCTCAAATCTCCAGGACTCTTCTCAGTATTCTGGCCGTTCTCATAATGATGTAGTTTGGATGGTCTCCACTCGTCCACCAACTTCCAAGTCCTCCAGTTCCTTAAATAATCCTTTAGTTACAGTTTCAAATGCACCTATTACAATTGGTATAATTGTCACCTTCATGTTCCATAGTTTTTTTCAGTTCCCTAGCAAGGTCGAGGTACTTATCCTTCTTTTCATTTTCTTTCAGTTTTATTCTATGATCAGCCAGGACAGCTGAGTCTACAATTTTGCATGTTCTGCTTTTTTTTGTTCATTATTATAAGGTCTGGTTTTCTGGCCGAGATTAAGTGATCCGTTTGTATGTCAAAGTCCCATAGGAGTTTATGTGTGTCATTCTCTTGGACAGTTATCATTAGAAATATGAGTGCCAAATAGCAATTGTTGGAACTGTGTGCAAATAATAAATAGCACGAACTGAAACCATTTAACTATGTGCAAAAAGTAAGATCTGGTTTATTTTTTTGCACCAAAATGGTTTCAGTTTGTGCTATTTATAAGTGTGTATAGTCCGAGGATAGCAGTCCAGGGTTTAGACTTATTTTGCCGTAATTTAATATATAAGTAAAGAATCCTTTAAAATAAAAGAAAAAAAGAACAAAGAGGAATTATTAAGCATTAATATAGAAAGATATTTCACAAGGAAATAAAAAAGGTTTTTTGTTGCTTTTTTTCTCTTTTAGCCGGAAACGATGTTAGGAAGTCTACCCGCAGCACCAATGTATTAAAACCATCTGAAGAAGGTCATAACGACCAGAAATAAATTTATCATGGAAACACTAAATTGAAGTTTTTTTCGTCAAATTTAAACATATATATATATACATGTATATATATGTGTGTGTGTGTGTGTGTGTGTGTGCGTGTGTGTGTGTAAAGAAGTTTTGGCGTTTAATAACCCAGAAGCGTCGATATGATATAAAACCCAGCCAAACAAACTACATGGTTTTTCTTCACAGTCCCTTTCCTTTTTCTTCCACTGTGTCTGTTTGGTTTTCACATGATTTTGTATACACGTATATATGTTAGCAATCAGCAAATTATTAGTTTCAATGCTTTCTTTTGCTAATACATACATGTATTACCTCGATGTATGCATTTGGTTTTATTCAAAATAAGCAAGAAGCAACCCGAATATCGAAATGTGAGTGTTCGTATTTATGTTCGAATAAATGGTCAAACCAAACAATTCTTCTTGGCATATCCCAGGGGAAAACTTGACCTGGCATATGTTTGTGTTGGTTAAGGTTTCATGGCATATTAATCTTAGTCGGTTATTTAATGCCAAATCCGTTTTTATACAAATAAATATTTCTGTTTCAAACAATTCAGTTTAGCATAAATTCACAGTTTAATCGTCAAAAACCCTTCGATTTAAAACTATTTTGTTTAGTCAAACGGTTATAATTCAAACAATTCAGTTTCATGTGAGTATAGATTTTGTTTACACGCAGTTAAATGTCAAAACATTTCTATTTCAAACAATTAGCTTTAGCGTAAATTCAGTTTCAATGTTAAAAACAGTTCCATTTCAAACAATTCAGTTTAGCATAAGTGCGTAATTTGAATGTCAAAAAAGGTCTATTTCGAGCAATTCAGTTTTGCGTAAGTACGCAGTTTAAATGTCAAAGCAGTTTTATTTCAAGCAATTCAGTTTAGCATAAGTACGCAGTTTTGTTCTATTTCACCCGTAGATAGGACACTATCAGGTGCTACCTTTCTATCTCAAAATGGAACTGGGAGCGATGGCACTGAAGGAGTGCGTTCTCCAAAACTTCAGCATTACTAGAATCTCATCATGAGATTGTTTAATGTCATTTCCCGGAAATTCGTTGATGTGGGGGTCTTACCCTTCTGTAGAGACACAGTTGGCGTATCCTACATCCCTAGTCGATGGGCCAATTCACCTGGTGTATAGTTGCTAACTTGGTGAACTAAAACATCATATTAAGTTAGTTGGAACTTCAGCCGGGCTATTACATTCACTTTCGGGCTTGTGCCCTTAGGACAAAAACGAACTTTCTTAACTCCTATTATTTAATTACTGCAAGTAATGTTCTTCTACAAAGATGTCTTTGGCATTAAATAATTCACAGCAGCTGATATGCCTTTAAACAAAGTAAAGAAAACCAGCATACCTTTGAGTATTAATGGTTTACTTCTTGATGCCTATTTCCTTACCCATAACCAGATGATCGAGGTGAAATTCCCTGGCCCAACTGACCAACATGCCAGACTGTGGCATCGTAGTAATCAATTCTAGTCATGCTATAAGGTTTACTTTCAGACAAAGAATATTCTTTGGAAAGGTATAGACCCCTTTCCTCCAGATATGGATTAAATAGTACCACAGCAGTCCTTCTTCAAAGATATATTTGACATTAAATAACCCATGATGGTTGATATACCATTTAAATAAGAAACGAAACTATTGTATGTTTAATCTCTCAAGCAGACAAGGTTCAGAAAGTTTATCTTCCAAAACTTATGCCGTTGGTTCGTTATCAACTCTGTGACAATGTCGTCTTATTCTATATCATCAGTAGAACTTAGAAGTTCAGAGGATTTCTTTTTTATTAACTTTTAAAGACAAACTTTAAATTGACCAAAAGTTTCTCAAGTCGAGTTGGACTGAATCGTTGGGTAGCTTTGCAATTTGGCATAAGAGAAACTTAAACTATTTATTTAGCCACCACCCTCTAATCCACGAGTAGGATGAGACTCAAGGTCAGTTTTTAAGCAGAGTAAAGTTGATTTGAATTCAGCGTTTTCCTTTTTTCAAGACTCGTTATCTCACCAAAACTAAAAAAATAAAAAAAAAATAAAAACAATTCGCTCTAACTGACTGTGGATGTATTCTTTCTCTAAGCGTATTGGTGAAACGCAAACAAACTCTGGTGAACTCTGCATTTCACTGTTCACTTAGGTTCTGCACCTTCACAACGTCCGCTAAAGCATCCGAAGCAGCCAAATTGTGCATCATGTTAGTAGTATATCGTTGGAAAAACAACGGTACTTAAAAAGAACGACTGTCGTTAATGCATAGATAAATTAATATTTATTTGTCACCCATCGATCTCCAATGTGACGTGACCTGTAACATCTGGAATCGTGTTGTCCAAACAAAAGCTGATTTTCCTAATAACACACGAATTCGCAGAATTAGACAGTTTCCAACTGGTATTATACTTTCTTCTTCTGAAAAGAAGAACACCTGTTCAATATTCAATGAGGTGTGTGAGTTATCTAGTAGTCTACATATGAAACAGAAAAGGAAATCAGAATGTGTCACAGACAGCAGCTCATAATACATTACCCAAATGTACGTATATAGTTATATGAAATCAGTTGATTTCCATCCAAAAAAAGAGTTAATTTTTATATAAAAATAGGTTCAAGAAGCTGTAATTTTGGTATCTGTATTCTTGCATTTATTGACCAATAGGTGCCTTCGTTTAAGATGTGGGCTATTTTTAATGCATTCGAGACCGTAGACGTTAATACTGGAATTGCCTCGTAAATTTTAAACGGTCAAAAATCAACACAAGAAATATTTTCCTGTCTAGACTGCTACATATATTTTTTACCAATTAGAATCAGAGATAAACCAATTAATTTTTTTATCTAATTTAGAACCCACATTAATCTTATAACTACAGCGGTGAAATTGACAAGTCTTTAGTTAACTATAGATGTAAAATATATACCTCAACCTAGCCGTCAATCAAGGAACAGGTGCATCTGGTCGAAGATATCAGGGTATAACCTTGACTGTGGACGGGTGGAATTGGGTGCAGATGCGACGCTCACAGGAAGCAGGTTGACCTCAAACAATGACGTAACCCGGTGTGACAGGAAGTTCAGTTAGTTGGAGTCAGTCAAGTTGGAGGTAAGATGCTGTAGAGAGAACCAGCACCCAGCAGAGGGCTATGGGCCCTCATGACCCCCGATTGAGCAGCCCAGCTGAACGAGAAAGAAGTGCTGCTAAAGACAAAGGAACTTGGGGGTCAATATGTTGCAGTTTGTTCAGTCTCCAACTTACCTCTCACTCATAACCCTTTCGTAACCCTTTCGCAACCGTTTCGAATAAAGTATGAGAGGTATATTTCTCTAAAGAAGTGTGTTCGTTGGTCATTGTTGTTGATTTTGTTTCCGCATGTATATGTGTATCGTTGTATATGGTTGTGGCTATGCAACATAGATTAATTTCTGTTTCTACTCACAACGTTCGTCTGTATTTCTCTCGAGATAAAATCCAATTCAATGTTCCTTAAAGATTGTATATAATTCCAAAATCGTGTTATCCTTTTTTCAAGAACGAAAACCGTTTTTCTTATTTACATATTTACCAACCCCTCCGCTCGGGCAGGATATGACACAAGGTCAATTTTTAAGCGGAGTTTAACAGGTTTGAATTCCGAGTTTTCCTTCTCCTAGACTAGTTGCCTCACGAAGGCTGTAGAACCATAGCGGGAGGGAGAATAATGGGATTCATACCTTTCCTAAGGGTATTAGTGCTATGTGAAATACAATTGGCCTGGTCCAGGATTTGAACTCGTGTCGTCGTGTCCATTTCCTACGACGATAACCATTACACCACGTTTTTCTTATGTACGCCTTACATATGCCACATATAATACTTTTTTTCCTACAACTGATGATCAACTTCATTCATTTACATATCAGTGAATAAATATACTTTTACCCTTACAGATTGACATTCTCACACAAAGATCTTTTACACACACAAAATGTATTGACAAGATTTACACAATGCAAATTGCTACATTGAATACATAAACTTTCCTTTCTTGTAATGTAAATATTGGTGCATACTTATGATCTAATTAATATTACATTTTCTAAAAAGAAAAAAATAAGGTCACTTTTATTTTTCAACAAACTTGTCCTCGGGTTACAAAATCAAATTTTATAAAATTTCTAGAACTTTGTTTCATTCAACCATTTTCTGTGACGTATGTATTTACTTAACGTGAAGGGTGTGACACAGGACAATTTTTGGGCTGAGTAAAGCTGGTTGTATTCAGACCTTTTTACAAGACCGTTTTGCCATATCGAGTACAAAGACACAATCCGCCCAACTAATTTACCCATAGTTGAGGGTAAAGAACAAAAGGATAACTGTTACACTAAATTTACCTCCAAAACCCTTTATATATATATGTGTGTGTGTGTGTGTGAGTGTGTGTGTGTGTGTGTGTGTATTATTCAGTCCAGATGAACCGGAGTAAGGAATAATTCCGTCAGGAAAAATTCATTCCACTAGAAATTTAAATTTTCCAGATCAAATGGATTCATTGAAATTTTAATTTATCCATTTGATCTGAAGTGGTCCTGTTATCTTTGGTGTTATTGATATTTATCAATACCCATAACTGGATGGAAATAAATTTATAATCCTAATGTGACCAATTTTTGTTTTTTTCTTAAAGAAATATATATATATATATATATATTTCTTTAAGAAAAACAAAAAAAAACACGTATATATATATATATATGTGTGTGTGTGTGTGTGTATGTGTGTGTGTTTAGGTGAGCAGCAGTCCTTCATTTAAGCATGTTTAATTCAATTATAAAGACGCATTCTATCTGTATAATTTTATTAGGATTCTTTCAAGTTTCCTGGCTACGGCTTTAGTTTTAGTTTGGAGTTGGTTGATGAATTTATCGAAATTTTCCCTTCACCATGAGTAGAATGTAACATGTAATCAATTCTTTTTTTAAAACTTATTTGTTTTTTATAAGTATACTTGAAACCATATAGTAATTTACGAAGCATGGGGCACCTAATGAGACTCGAACTTACTCGTGTAGGTTTCCTAGTCAAGCTTGCTAATCATTACACCACCAAAGGTGCCCATACTTGAAACCATATAAAAGTGTGCAAATTACGTATATCAGGTTTGGCATAGTTTCATTGTTTTATGGCATATCAAACGGTGTTGGTTCTTTAATGGCAAATCCTGTTCATTTGTATCTATCATATATTTGATTTGTAAGCAAATAATTTGTTGTTGCCATTATTTTAAAACGAGTCATAACTCATTTATTTGCGCACAGTTAAATGCTTTCAGGTATTGCTATTGATTATTTGCACGCAGTTAAATGATTTCAAGTATTTATATTTAAAACTAATAATTCTATTTGACTCTTCGATAGAACACTACAGTGTACTACCCCGCCGGATCTGAGTTGACCAGGGAGCAATGGCAATGTAGCGCTATCCCACATTCCTTAAAGCTCTGGGATTACTGGAGCTTCACCATCAGATGGTTTGGTGACAAATCCAGGACACTCGTTTGGGAGGCCTTACCCCTAAGCAGAGATGCAGTCAGTGTATTCTACGGGCCCAACCGACTGGATTAAGATGGTTTAGTGCCATATCGTAGACCCTGGTTGGATGACGGGTCTTCCCCTTCTGCAGATACATAGTCGACGTATTCTACAGCCTCAGCCGACGGGGGAGGACGTGTATTAGACAAGAATAATTTGAACCATGTATCTGAATGCAGATTATGGATATTACTTCGGAATACTTAAAACTATAGAACTATATGCAAATTATTTGTATTAGAGATGGTTACTTGAAGTTATAAGCGTTTAAAATCATTATTATTCGTTTGAAACAATATAATTACCTGTAAAACAACTGAGGTTTGTAACATAAGAATAACATAAGAATGTTTTCATGCCGTAAAATCAATAAAATTCACATTATAATCGATAACAATCATTTTTGAATAGGTAAATTGTTCATATTAATTAGTCTTAATAAAAAAGATTTTAAGAGATATTGTACAGGGTGGAACGATAAAATTGTCGCCCAAGAAAAGACGACATGATTCCATTTCCGTTTAATGAAAACCGGTTTTCTTTTTTGTTGCAGACCATCTACTAGTTGGCCAGTTGTGTACAAATCCCAAGATCGATAGGAGCCTTCTATCATATCTGAAAGTGACACAATGTTCAACGAGCGTGATCGGAGATGCTCCGCTGTACAAATCATGCTCTCTACCGATCCAAGTTATGACAACAGGACCATTACCAGCACCCTCAAAATGCAAATCTGTATTGCCACGAATAACAGGGACGTGCCTACGGTGATGAAAACAAAGTTTCCGGCTACGGTTATGGTCTTTGGTGTGGTTTCAAGTGAGGGCCACATCATACCACTTCACATCTTAGAAATCGGCTTGAAAGTCAACACCAAAGTGTACCTGGATGTGCTGAAGAGTGTGGTGATCCCGTGGTGCAATTAGGTGCCCGGTGGCAGATCCTGAGTGTAGCAGCAAGACTCAGCGCCGGCCAACAAGTCCAAAGAGACCCAGGCTTGGCTTCAGAAGTGCTACGACTTTGTACCCTTCTCTCACTGCCCCCTCCTCTCCCGACCTGAACCCGTTGGACTACTTCGTTTGGTCATACGTCGAGAATATCACCAACATGACCTCCCACAACCCCAAAGTCAGCCTGATCGCCGCCATCCACCGAGTACGCGCCGAGCTCCCGCCGGCGCTTGTAGAAAAAGCATGCTCCTACATAATCAAGTTAGCTGAATTGATTTTTTCAATAAAAGTTTTAAAATAAAGCTGCAGTGTTGTTTTCTTTAGGACGACAATTTTATCGTTCCACCCTGTATTAATATAGTTTAAAATCAAATCATTATCCCTAAAATGGTAGGACTCTGAATTTATATCAATCCGGGTGCGAGTGGACCTGGTAGCAATGACAACAAGAAAATGACTACACACTCCCCAACCTTCCAAAACTGATGCCTCACCCCAAGTTAAAGTTTAGTGTCAGGCACAGAACAGCAGTTAAGTGTCATATCTTAGACCCACTTATATTTGGTGTTGTCGCGTATTCAAACACCGTCGAGAAGATGGCTAAAGAATACAAACATGATGTTCCACAGATTCTTCGAAACACAATTCTCAGGTTTTGATTACAATGTTTTTTCATTCTCCTAGACTGGCTGCCCTAACCTGGCTAAAGTTTAATGTGTCCTAATAGTATTGACAGTTAAAAAAAAACCAGATCAGTTACATTCTTTGTAAACTTGAAAGAATTTAGTTGATCCTTGACGAAGATATTGCACTATCCCCTTATCCATATAAAGACTTAATCAAAAGCTTTAAACAATTCTCAACTGTGTAATGAATATGCCTCTTTAGCACGAATAATCTATGGGAACTCTAAAAATGCAAAGCTGCTTCTAAAAAGAAAAGTCTTTAATCTTTTCACAAAGGACAATAAAAAGGGAACAGTCTAATTTGTTTTTTTTGTTTGTTTGTTTATTTTTTGTTTCGTTTTGTTTTTTGTTTTTGTTTTCAAAATTTGATTTGAGTTCAGTATCTCGAAAGCCTTATTTTAAATGTTCAAAACAGATGGAAAAACGAGCTGCCATTTAAAAAAAAAAGAAAGAAAAAAGAATGCCTCGATAAATCTTTACAAAAAAAAAAGAATATATTTCATTCATAGGATTTAAGATGACAGAACCAAAAAGCAATTAACAGAAATAGTTTCAAATATCGAATTTACAAAGTTCATTTGGCTTTTTGCCAATCGGTCAATTGGAATATTATTACAAGCGAAAGCACAAAATCTCATAAAGAAAGTTTATGAAATTTTGGTTCATCTTCATTTTGCACAATCTTTTAATTCGAGTAAGCGTATTATTAACCAGCATTATTTCCGTCAAAATCAACTTAGGAATCGAGAATTCAGTCACTTTGTCTACTCTATCCTAAGTTATATATATATATATATATGGTGCCCGCGTAGAGCTGGGGTATGTCTGGCAGTCCAGCTAACACTAATGAGTTTATATCTAGGAGTTCATTGGAAAACATCACTAGTACGTTTGTCCTGACTTGTCCATTAGATCCTAGTATGTCTAGCTTGTATCACTGGGATAGTCTGTGAAATGGATAATAAGTGGCTATATAGCTGCTGTTATGTGGGACGCAGCTTCCAGGAGCATTTTACTAGAGTCCAGGTGGTTCAACCATGCAAAAGGACCCTGCTTGAAAAAATGTTCGTTTCATTTTATCTGAGAATAACAATCTGTAATATAATGGCCGAGGGATTTCGCTTTATGCTTTTGGGTTTAGTTAGGTTGAGAACGTTTTGGCTCAGCACATGGGTTACTTAGGTGCAACAAATAACGCAGGTGTTCACGCGCGCGTGCTGAGCGGACGTGTCTCTCAGAGATGCCACAATAACCCAGATGGGAAACGAGGCTCGAGACTGCGGGTGACGTCACGCACCGAAAGCGCGCGAAGGATTTGTGGGGGTTAAAAAAGTCAGACAGAGTTGAGAACCAGACACCGAATGAGAAGAGTCGACTTTCTGGGCTCGCAGAGGCCAGACGAATTTGTGCGTTACGGGCGCCGCACGAGATGAGGGGGGGGGCAGATGGAAAAACCAGAATAGAAAGAATTTGTATCTCTCTCCTTATGTCAAAAAACCTTTAAAATCAAAGGTAATAAAAAGTTTCGTACCTGAACTAAGAAGTCGTAAGTGTTTTTCGTGTTTCGGGATTCCTATGTTCTATGTATATATGTTATGAACATTCTATGTACGTTTCACATATTCATGTATAGCTATGTTACAAATCCACGCCTTCCTTATGAGTACGCTGACATCTCTTTCAGTAGATGAGGTGGGTGAACTGGTTCACTAATTGCAGAGGCTTAGAGCTTAAATAAGAGATTGAGCCACGGACGATAGGGGTAAATGATAAGAAGGAGTCAACGGACTCCGCGCAACCCAACGCTCGTGATGATGATGATGATGATATATATATTTCTCTTTCTCTCTCTCTCTCTCTCTGTCTCTCTCTCTATATATATATTTATTTATTGTCATTCAATAAATAGGGGTAAATGATAAGAGGGAGTCAACGGACTCCGCGCAACCCAACACTCGTGATGATGATGATGAGGATATATATATTTCTCTTTCTCTCTCTCTCTCCCTCTCTCTATATATATTTATTTATTTATTGTCATTCACAGACTGTTTCGTTCTATCAGAACTCTTCAGCGTGGCTAGACACGTAGGACGCTTGAAGGCAGGATCGAAACCCGTCCAACTTTACGTTAGACTTAGTATCAGACCGCTCGGCTAACAAGCGTACCACGTTGGCTAAGGAAATTATAAGGTATTATATAGCAATAGCAGCAGCAGTGTCCGTTTGGTTACATTTTTATACCCTAATATATATATATATATATATATATATATATATATATATGAGTACACATGTAGTTTTGTGTGTATAATTGTAATTTACTAAGTTTTTTGCCTAGATGTGGCACGAGACTGCATGAATGGGGCACCCTATGCAACTTTAACTGATTTATGAAGGTTGACTAGTCTTGCATGTAAACCATTACACAACCCGAAGCGGTGAGAATATAAGTTTACCTTTTAGTCAATTCTGAGAGTCAAAGTGAGTTTCCGGGCAACCAGTTTCTCTGTTAGGAGGTTTACTTAGTTTTCAGGAGAGGGATGGCCCGAAGACAAATTTGAATGGATGTTCTGTTTGTGCTACTTTGTATAAAGCCTCATGTTATTTTTGCTGCTGGAATATTTCCTGACCACAAGCTAGTGGCTGATCAACACTAGCTGGGTTACGTAAAAGGTGTAAAATCTTGAAAGACCCGAAAAAAATTAATGATCTTTGGAAGATCATCACTGACTATGTGGTCAAGGGGCACCTTAGTGTGTATTCCTTGAAATAGTTGTGAGTGTATGTGTTTGTATTTTATTTACTAAGCTTTTTGCTTATGTACCATATCGGCACTAAAGAAACTTTAGACACCCGTTCTGATTTCGCCGAGGTAATAAGTTGACAAATGCAAAATTCTGTTAAACATAGAGCAAAGATTTATTTACTACAAGGTAGCAAGCAGTCGCCGGGAGACATAAAGGGAGTACGAAAACATGAGACGACTGTCAAGGAGATAAAATATAAGCAAAATATCCTAGTGAGAAAAAGGTGAGCAGATGCAGACCTTGAATTATTTCCTGGTTATAACAAGCTTGTCTACTGGGACTAACAGCCCCTCTGGAGTTCCCCAAAGTTTGCGACTCGAAAACTTTCTTCTCCTTACATCTTTGTGGCTCGTTTTCTACTGTCGTCTTAACATTATCACTTCTCGCCGTCAGCTCTCGAAAGGACACAAGTTGTCCCCTCACTTCAGCCTGTCGTGTCGGGAGCAGGAACCTCAACTTCCTTCGCACTGCGCATGCGCAGAAGATTTTTGACCTCCTGTTTCGCTTAGTCATTTTCAACAACAACGAGTGCGTCGGGCTTGTTATTCAGCGACGACTGTCTGATTTATTTATTTATCTGATTTCCTCTAAGCCTTTCAAATATACTCAGACGTGGCACGAGCCCGCCTGAATGGGGTAACCAATGAAACTTGAACTCACAGGTGAAGGTTTGCTAGTCTAACATGGTAACCATTACATTACCCAAGGTCACTTTGTTTGTGCGTCATTATTTATATGTATCATCATCATGCCGTGCCGCCAGCACGGATATCCATGACCCTCTCTCGCCACTTCTCCCTATCGTTCATCGCCTCTAGCAGGTCCTCAGGGCTACATCCCGTATCCTCACACAGCTGCTGAATGTATGTTCTAGCTGGTCGTCCTGCTTTAGCTCGGTCATATGTGGGGTCCATCGGAGTACATCACTTATGAGCTCGTCCCTCTTCCTCCAACAGTGTCCGGCGTACCTGGTTCGTCTAACTTGGATAGTTTTCATGATGGGAGGCAGAGGGCTGTGTAGTTGGTGCTTTGTAGGGTGTTGCCGCCAGGAATTGTTTAATATTGCTCGAAACATTCTTGTGTAGTTGCCGTTTAATTATGTAAAAAAAAAGAGATCAGTCTCGTTAAAGAATATTATCAACAAAATTAGTTTAGAAATCATATATTTAATATACGAGGATCATTAAATAAGTTTCCGGACTTTTTTCATTTTTTATAGTACACACAAGAAACTATAGACCCCTTCGAAATAATCTCCTCCAAATGCAATGCACTAGTTGTACCGTTCCAACAACTTCCGGAACGCTCCATTGAAGTCCTCTTGTATGAGCGTGCCAATCTCCTTTGTCACAGCCTCTTTTATCTCCTCAATTGTTTCATAACGACTGCTTCTGAGCTTAGGGAATAACCAAAAGTCACAGGATGCAAGGTCTGGACTATAGGGAGGCTGAGGAACTGTCTTGATGCCCATCTTGGTCAAATAGTTTGTGACAAGGATGGAGTTGTGGACTGGTGTATTCTCCTGGTGGAAATGCCACTGACCCGATTTGAAGAGTGCTGGCGTCTTCCGAGGAATCTCTCTCTAAACTCCTTTAAAACCTCAACATAGTAACCCTAACCCTAACCGTTTGGCCAATCAACTCTGGTGTATTGACTTCCTTGTTCCTCTCACATCTCACATCATCCCTCACAGACTCCCTGCCTTCCTTGAATCTCTTATGCCACTCAAAAACTGATGCTCGATTCACGCAAGATGCTCCAAAAGCGGTCTGAAGCCTTCCATGCGTTTCTGTGGCATTTTTTCCAAGTTTAAAACAGAATTTTATTGCATATCGTTCTTCTAAAGTGCGCCCACGTCGAGATTGCATTATTGAAATTCACCAGCTGTGACAATTAGGTTTTAGTAGGGTGTATTCCAATTGCTGCTGTACCTGTTCATTTGAACCTAAAATCATGAAAATTGATCAGTCATCTCATATGATGTATAGCATTAACATACTGAATTTTGAAGAGTCTACGACAATTTTAAATGCCTGTACAAATTTTTTTTTGAAATTTATTGAAGGCACCACGTATAGGCATAATGTGTGAATACATTTATATGCATGTACATAGAAATGTGTGTAGGGTATGTGTTCACGCGTGCGTGCTGAGCGGACGTGTCACTCAGAGATGCCACAATAGCCCAGATAGGAAACGGGGCTAGAGACTGCGGGTGACGTCACGCACCGGAAGCGTGCGGAGGATTTGGGGGATTTTGAAAAAGTCAGAGAGAGTTGAGAACTAGACACCGAACGAGAAGGGTCGAGTTTCTGGGCTCGCAGAAGCCAAACGAATTTGAGCGTTACGGGCGCCGCATGAGATGAGGGGGCAGATGGAAAAACCAGAATAGAAAGAATGTGTATCTCTCTCCTTATGTCAAAAACCTCTAAACTCAAAAGTAATATTAGAAGGTGGTGGCTTATCATTTTGGAAGTCAGGAAGATTTAAAAAACAGGTATAAAATAAAATGAAAAGTCTCAATCCTTCCTCTTTTCTCTAATTCCTTTGGTCTTTTTTTACAAGCCTTTAATGGGTGTTTTAAGGGTACCTACCGCAATTGGCACCACAATCATCCTTCATATTATATGGATTTTTTTCAGCCCTGACAAAATCTTAGTATTTGGGAAAATAGTCATTTTATTTTCACCTTGTGATCTGCCGAAACACCAAAATCATATGGATGACTAGTTAATATCTTCTTGTTGATTAACGGTTTTCGTTATTATTATTATTATTATTATTATTATTATACAACCGGCTCATTGGCCAAATCGGTAGAGTGTTCACCAATGTCCCGGGAGACCTGGGTTCAATCCTAGGTTGCGTCATACCAAAGACTTTTAAAATGGTGTTATATAACATATGCCATGGATTTTCAAGCAGTCACATTTTGATTAGTAAACAGGACAGTACGATCAGGGCACTCGGGTCGAACAGGTGTGTAACCGGAAGGAGATCACGTGATGAGAACCACGCAGTGAGATTTAGAGAGAGTGCAGAGAATTGCAGTCAAACGAGTGACACGCAGCTGACCAAAGGCGTCTCTGACGAGCTTGCAAGGGGGTGCAAGCGTTGGCACCCTCCTGGCTCCTGGAAGAAGATATGGGAAGAAGTCCTCTTCCTTAGTATATGTCTCTCCACCCATCTCTCACACACCACTTTCGAGAATAAAGTTTGAGAGATACATATTTTTATAAAGAAGTATGTTCGTTCGTTCATTGAAGTTCGTCATTTATCTTTGATTATGTTTCCGCTTGTGTATATGTATGTGGGGATAAAAAATGGTACTTGATACCTCCTTGCTTAACACTCAGCAATATAAGGTAAAAGTGGAACAATCCAGGGAAAAGAGTAGCGCCCTCCCTTACACCTCGTTGTAGTAGCTTTTGAAAAGGGAGCCTTCTAGTCGCCCTCGACTAGGGTCGCCAACTTTGCTTATTATTATTATTATTATTATTATTATTATACTAGTTTTTCACACCAGCTTTAGCTGAGGGTCTTTCACTGAAGTCTGAATGACATAAAGTCTCCTCAGGTCACCAGAACTCTTCTAAGTATTCTGGCCGATGAGACAAATACCTTAGTTTGAATAGTCTCGATTTATCCCAAATTTCTATCTCTTCCAGCTCACTTTCCAGTCTTTTAAGGGCTGTTCCAAGTGCACCAATTACAATTGGTATCACCGTCACTCTGTTCCATAACGTTCTTAGGTCTCTGTCAAAGTCCTCGTCTCCGTTTTCGCTTTCTTTATTTTTCACTCTGTGGTCTGCCAAGACAGCAAAATCTACTTGACGGCAAGTTCTTTTTTATTTTCTTCCTTATTACTTGGTCAGGTCTTTTTTTTTTATGGTGCCCGCTTTCAATATTTCTAAGTTCTTGTAAATTTCTTTTATTTCCCCAAATATTTTGATGCTTTTGTGATTTTGTGATATTTTTTCAGCCTCATGACATATCATTATTATTATTATTATTATTGAGTTTTTCACATCAGCGTTGCCTGATAATTTTTCACTGGAGTTTGAGTGACAGGACGTCTCCTCAATACGCCAGGACTCTTCTCAGTATTCTGGTCGATCTTAATAATGCTGCAGACTGCATGGTTTCTACTCGTACTTCGATTTCTAAACTTTCCAGCCCTTTTTACGAAGCCATTGGGAATTTTCCGAACGCACTATTTATCATTGATACCACCGTCACTTCCATGTTCCGTAAGTTTTCAATCTCTCTGGCTATGTTTTGGTACTTATTATTTTTTGTTTGTTTTCTTTTATTTTTACTAGGAATCTGCCAGGGCGGAAAAATCTACTATCCTGCAGGTTCCATTTTTTTTTTTTTTTTTTGCTGACTATCGTTAGGTATGGTTGTATGGCCGATATTAAAAGATCCGTTTGCATCTTAAAATTCCAGAGAAGTTTGTAAGTCTCATTTTCTAGGATGGATTCTTGGTTGTGCATATACCACTTGTTCGTGTGTTTTATTATCATTTTTATTATTGCAAGTTTTTTCGTACCTTAGTTTTAACGGGTGGATTTTCACTGAAGTCAAAGTGGCAGCAAGTCTCCTCAGGTTTCCAGGACTCTTCTCAGTATTCAAGCCGATTTCTACTTTTCTGTGATTTAGATGATCCCCACAATCTCCTCTTCCTCCAATCTCTTTTCCGAGCCTTTGAGGACTGATCAAACAGTGTCAACTAAAATTGTTGTCATTGACAAGTTCATGTTCCCCAGGCTATTTTTTTAACTCTCTAGCAAGATCCAAGTATTTTTGTATCTTTTGTCTTTCCTTTATTTTCACTCTAAGGTCCGCTGAAACGGCAAAATCCACTACTTGTCAAGTCATTTCCTTATCGTTAATTAACGCTCGGTCGGGTTTTCTAGTCGGATTTTAATAACCCGTTTGCATCTAAAATTTCAAGAGAATGTTTTTCTCATTTTTAAGACAGATTCTGGTTTATAGATCTACCAGTTATAAGCATGGTCATATTTTAATCTCTTGCACAATTCCCAGTGGATCACCTTTCCTATCCAGTCGTGCCTAATCTGGTATTGCTATGGTGTCCGTTTGCTGGATTCGCCTATTATTTTTTTTACTCATTTGAGAGTTTTTTACACCAGCGTTGGCTGATAGTTTTTCACTGGAGGTTGAGCGAGAGAAAGTTTCTTCAAGTCTCCAGGACTCTTCTTACTATTCTGGCTGATCTCAACAATGCTTTAGTTTAAATGGTCTCTACTCGTCCTCTTATTTCCAAGTTCTGCAGCCCATGTACCAAGCCGTTGGTAACTGTACCGAGCGCGCCAATTACAATTGGTATCAACGTCACTTTCATGTTCTATTTTTTTTTTTAGTTCTCTAGCAAGGTCTTTTTGCTTTTTTTCAGTTCTACCCTGTGGTCATTTTTACTTTTTTTTGGTTGACTATCACAAGGTCTAGTCGTCTGGCTGAGATTAGATGATTCGTTTGTATCTCAAAATCCAATATATATATATATATATATATATATATATATATATATATATATATATATATATATATATATGTTTGGGGGATTTGTAGTCGTACGGATTAAAGGTAATTTTATTTTAGAACAAGTTAGAGCACATCTCTTTACACACAGTTAATGGTCTCATACATTACAATCTCATAGTAATAATTCTATTTGATATTAATCATACGTTTGCAGACTGTTGAATGGTTTCCAGTATTGCTATCTAATATTAATTATTTTATTCATCAAATATTTCTTTTTAAGACGAGAAATTCGCGTACAGTTGTATGGTTTGAAACAACTAATGATAAAAACAATCATTACTAAATGATTGAACAGTTCTATTCAACCCATAGATGGAACCATAACAGATATTTTCACTCCGGATCAGAGTGGACCTGAGAGTAATGATAATGAATAGATATTCTGTATTACCCAAAGCTCCAAGACTCGAGCCTCCCCATCCGGTGCTGTATAAAAAATCAAAAAAGAAATATCCAGTTACCTTGCTATTGTTGCTGTCACTGTGACTACTGCTGCTAATGCTGCTGCTGGTGCTGGTATTACTGTTATGATTGAAGTTATCACTGCTGCAATGGTTACTGGAACTGGAATTGCTATGATTCACAATGATATTATTGCTGTTGTTTTTGTGGTCAGATTCGCACATCTCCTCCGACAAATATAACATCATCGAATCTTCTCTCTGCATAAATAGATAGAGAGAGAAAAAAGAAGAATAGATTAGCATTTTAAAGTAATTCAATTCATTCGTAAACAGTAGCCATTATCCACGTGTTGTACAGATTGTACACTTTGATCCAACAATATACTCGTCTCTGCGTGAAGACGAAAAGAAAATTTGATAAACTTTCAAAAGAAAATGAATGCATATATACATAATAACAATCCGTTTTAAGAACTAGAATCTTAAAACAACTGCAAAACTTTACGAACACCCACTTTATATACAATATTCCAAATGTTATCGAGACGTTCGTCGTATAATAGTTGCTGTTGTTGAATATGGACACAGTGACCGAAGTTCAAATCCTGGTCGTGGCAATTTGCATGGCACATTGCGATAATCCTATTTACCAACCCCTCAGCTCAGGCAGGATATGACACAAGGTCAATTTTTAAGCGGAGTTTAACAGGTTTGAATTCAGAGTTTTCCTTCTCCTAGACTAGCTGCCTAACCAAGGCTGAAGAAACAGTCTGTCCTACTATTTACCCATAGCTGGAGGGAGAATAATTGGATTCATGCCTTTCCCAAGGGTATTAGTGCTATGTGAAATGCAATCAGTCTCGTCCAGGATTTGAACTCGAGTTGCCGTGTCCATTTTCTACGACGATAACCATTACACCACGGGCACATTGCGATAATACGTATGGGGAAAGGTATGAATCCTACTATTATCATTCCTGCAACGGGTAAATAGTAGGGCAGATTGGGCTTACGAACCTTGGTATGTCAACTGTTCTTGTAAAAGAAAAACTAGATTAAAATCAGCTGTATTCTTGGTTTTGTGAGAGGTTGGGTAAATAGAAAATTTTCCACAAATATCCGAAATGAAGCTGTATTTACGAAGACGGAAATGAACAATTCATGAAACTTTGATTTTTTCCCCAAATAATACTATTGCTATTCAATGAATTCCAGCTAGCTTTTTGTTGGTCAAAAAAAATTCTGAAAATCCTTATTTAAATTAGTGTGAAGCTGTGATATATTAATACTTAAGTTTTTCATATTCAAATTTAGTTCAAATTTTAATATAAGATAGATTGTATTACAGCAAGTTTTCCGCCCACCCATTCTTCGGCCTTCCCAAGAATGTACTGACTACTATATAGTGATAAATAAAATGACTGGAAATATTAATCCTAATATTACGTAAAATTTGAATAATGAGACATCTCGTAGAATATCGAGATGTTCTTCTTAGTGTAGGTTTAAAGCGTCATAAGGGTAACCGATAACCGAAATCTTTAGACCTTTTTTCCCAATGTAGATATCATTAAGGAGCAAAAAAGTCTTCGTAAATAGGTCAGAGAGAGAGACAGACTGACAAGCAGAGAGACAGACAGAGACAGAAGCAGAGACAGAGGCAGAGAGAGAGAGAGAGAGAGAGAGAGAGAGAGCAGTTTACCAAAACGTTTTTCGTTACCCAATGATGTCAGAAATGGAAAAATAAGGTCCTGAAAGTTTCGGCCTTGGGTTACCCTTATCGGGTTTTTGATATGGACTATTTTTGTTTTTATTTTGGTTCTTCATTTTTTTTATTCTTATAATTTCCTTCTTCTTCTTCTTCTTCTTCTTCTTCTTCTTCTTCTTCTTCTTCTTCTTCTTCTTCTTCTTCATTTCATTTTGTTTTTCTTCATTTATCTCCCATAAATGCTGGTCTCTGAACGTTAAAAACAACGTAAACCTGAGAAAACGCCTGTAATTTACAGAAAATGATGGATGATTATTTCCTAGTTTGTTTTCATAGGACAATGCAACAAATAATAACATGGCGACTAGAATAGAAACTGTAAAAATCGCTTTTCTACCCTTATTTTATTGCATATTTATCTTTTTTGTCAATCCCTAGTGTCTTATCCGTATAAAACAACAACAACAACAACAGGATAGGACGCCTTTGGTGGCATAATGGTTAACAAGCTAGACTATCAACCATTCACAAATGAGTTCGAGTCTCATTGGGTGCCCCATCCATATGGCCTTGTGCCGTATCTAAGCAAAAATGCTAAGTAAATTCTAACAGTATCATCATCATCATCATCATTGCCAACAACAACAGTCATAATAAAAATGCTAATAATGAGGTGATTGAGATGAAACGCTTGATTTCATAATTCTAGCAAACAAGTGCAACAGGAGTATATAACTAGAACTGACTGGGTGGGGAAGGAGATCCACTGAGAATTGTGCAAGAAATTGAAATTTGACCATACTACCCAAAGTTTTATCCACAAATAAGATCCAGCCCAGTAGAATGGGGCGCATAAAGTTCTCTAGGATTTTGGTATACAAACAGGTCACCTAATCCCGACCAGACTGATGGATAAAAGAAAAATTAAATGAAATAAAGAACCTGCTGTGTATGGATTTTGCCATCTCAGCAGATTAATTAAAATCAAAGACAGCGAAAAGTGATAAATACTTGGACCTAGCCTAAGAACTAAGAAAGTGGTCCCCAAAGGCTTGGAAAAGGGATTAGAAGACTTGGAAATCTGAGAACGAACCGAGACCATTTTAACTAAAGCTTTTTAAGTACGGCTAGAATACTAAGAAGAGTCATGGAGACCTGAGGAGACTTGCGGTCACTCAGATTCCAATAAAAGACTATCAGCTAATGGTGGTATAAAAATGTCGCAAGGATATAATCATTTGGAGCTTTTGCAACAATTCCCAAGAATCTGGAAAAAGACTGGATGAATTTAGAATCAGGGCAAGAATCGAAATCATCCAAAACACTGGACTGCTAAGATCAACTATATAGTTTGAAAGATTCTAGAGATCTAAAGAGACTTGTTGTCACTTGGCCTCCAATAAAAAACACCAGTTTGAACTAGTGTGAAAACTTGAAAGAAGAAAAATGATAACTAGATGAAGCCGAGAAAATTCTAAGATTTAATTGCATATATACACACATATGCATTCATGTGTTTGTATGTATGTGTGTGTGTGTGCATATATATATATATATATATATATATATATATATATATATATATATATATATATATATATATATATAAAGATAGATACAGTAACACGAAGATAGATAGATAGATCGATAGATTCATGTTCCAAATGTACAGAAAGTGAACCTGTATTTACCGAGAAATTTAAGAACAATCGGTGAAACATTATTTTTCTTTAAAATAGTGTCCTTGCCATTCGACACACTTATTCCTTTGAGTTTTAGATTGGTCAAAGCACCCTTCAAAGCCTTCTTTTTATATGGTGAGAAGGTTTTAAATGGTGATCAGTTTCACCTTTCATTTTAAAGATTGAATAGCTTTTGCATAAAATGTTTATATTTTTCTTGAATTCATATTCATTTTGACTCTTGAAATTACTTTTAACTAATTGAGGAAGGTAATATCCCTAGAATAAAATTGGCAATAAATGAAGACAATTATCCATTTATTTTTCAAATAGTGTCTCACTTTTTCGTTACCCGATATGTGTGTGTTTATGTGTGTGTGTGTGTGTGTGTGTGTGACTATTATCTGTGAACATTGAATAACGATAGGAAATTGTTGTTTCGTTTTCAAATAGTTTGTTCACATCCATTTATATTGAAAAAAAAATATTTATTCTTATAATAAACGCATCAATGAGTTGAAGGCCACTTATACAAACCTCAGAAAATGAACACAAAAAGAACATGGCATGAAGAAATATACCCAATTATTTGTTTACAAATCCATCGACATAAACTGAATAGAGAAATAGAAACCTGCATTATCTTGCACAGGTTAATATTCATCTTCAACGTTTCTTTTAAATCAGTGTTTTCTTACGGAGTCCATTCACCCACCTAAGAAGAGGGTTTAGGAGTTATGAAGGGGCAGGGACTAGAATATTTTAGAGAGGAACGTTTAGAGACTTGATGAGGCGGTGAGAAAATGTGTATCTAACCACGTGGGAATTAGAAATGAACGAAGAACTCACTGTGCCGTTAAAATTGATTAAATTCAGATTAAGAATGCGAGCATATCCGGGTGCGCTATCGCGTATGTGTGAAATAGACAACTTCAGCGTCTTGGATCAAATTAAAAATATATAAATAAATAAAACCTTGTGTGTATTTAGCAACCCCTTCGCACGAGCAAAATGCGACACAATGTCAGTTTTTAAGCGAACTTTAACAGGTTTGAATTCAGAGTCTTCATTCTCTTAGACTGGTTGCCATACCAAGGCTGCAGAGCCAGTCTGCCCTAATATTTTCCCATTTTTGGATTCATACCTTTACCAAAAGTATTAGAGCGATGTGAAGTTCAAACAGCCTCATCCAGGTTTTGAACTCGTTTCACCGTGTCAATTTCTATTAAACCACGGGCAGTTTATATCATCACTTTATGAAAATAATAAACCTTTTTTTTTCAGTTGTCGAACATACTAAAACAAAATTTACAATTAGTGCGTGTATTCTCCCAACCGTTTCGGCCAATGGCTTAGAGTATTTATTAAGCTGAGCAAAACTGGTTTTCTTTCTGTAAGACCGGTGGTCATACCAAGATTAAAGAGCCCAATCTGGCCTACTATTCACCCATGAATGCTGAGAGGTAATATGAAATGGAAATAGCTTTGTACAAAATTGAACTCTGGCCAACAATTCTATTTCCTACGGTGATAACCCTGACTGAACGAGCGCATATCTTTAAGAATTTATGCAGCAGCAATTATCACCTTTCAAACGAGCAAATTAAAGCCATTTTAATCATATATAAAACACCATGTTGCAATTAAGACTGTCCTATCCCCAAGCCGTTATAAGTTAATAGTAGGTGATGTATAATTCATGGAATGATGACAGAAAGTGTTTAATTTTTTGAGTGAGTATTTTCGCAAAAAAAATAAAAAAACAAACTTGGGAAACATTGTTTTAAATTGAAAGAATTAACGGCTTAGAAGATTCCTGTGTGTACGCCTTGTGTTGTATATTGACCTCCGACCCAGACCAGAGATTGCGTTGGCGAGCTTGGCTGATAATATGGGACCGGGTTAAAATCCCACAGTACAGCCAAAAACTGATGCACCGGAAGAGGGTGACCTCTGAACTGCATGACAGTTATTTCCGCTTGATGATGGTCAAACATGCCAGTCCAAAGACGCCGGAAGTGGCATATCCCGGCCTGGCTAGCCATGAGAATAGATTGAGTAGGCGTAAAACAATTATATAACTCGGCACAAGAAGTTTGAGTTAGTTGGAGATTCGATGAGTTAGAGACTAGATGCGGTAGAGAGACAAGCACCCAGCGGAGAGGGCCCTCAGGCCTCCGGTTGAGCAGTCCAGGAAAACGAGAACGACACACGGCTATGTCTGGAGGGGCTGGGGAGGTCAATATGTTGCAGTCTTTGTTCAGCCTCCAACTCCCTCTCACACAAAACTCTTTCAATAAAGTGAGAGGTATATTTTTTTTAAAGAAATCTTCGCTCGTCTTTATTATTGCGTCAATATGTATTCTGCATGTATATGTGTATATATGCATATTTATTATGTATATGTAAATATATGCATATTTATTATGTATATGTGTATATATGCATATTTATGTATATATATATATATGTGTGTATATATGCATATTTATTATATGTCTATACAACACTTATTTCCATTATCTGCAGGAATGTCGATAGTTTTAAAGATACGAAGGAAATATTTTTCTTGAAATAAAGATTTTTGGAGACATTCTCCGAGCACTCACTCGTTTGTTTCCAGGTGTTATGAAAACCTTAATAAAATTGTTGGTATGAGATTAACGGATGATTTACTGAACAACATTTATCAGTCGAAAAACTTACAAGTATTTATGAGATGGTAACAACCTGATACGAGCAGAAGAACAAAGTTTCATTCTTAATCATTTTTTCAAACATTTTATTGTCAGTTTATTTTTCTTGATAAATCAAACAGACCCTTAAGCGTATATAAAACACCGAATCAATACACCGGTAAAAATTAATATTAAAACAAATTCCATTAAAAATTAATCAGTGTGTGTGTTTACACATATGTATGTATGTGTGTGTGTATCTGTGTCATTACACTTTATATATGTCAGTGGTTACAGTGAGTGCACAATATCTGGTTGAATGATTTTAACGGCATGTCCACCAGTCAAGGGTTATTTCAAGCCTGGAGGTTAAGTGGTATATTTATATTCATATTTACATTTTTTGTATAATCCTTTCGTAGGATTTTTTTTTTGTTCTAAGTTATGAGATTTTGCTTTTTTGTTTAATGGGATATCAAGCTTCGTGGGTTATTTAATACTAAAGTCATCCTTTGTTGGCGAGTTAGTTGGTTGGTTAGCTGGATTTTATGGCATATCAACACGAGTAGGTTTTTAATACCAAGACCTATATATATATATATATGTGTGTGTGTGTGTGTGTGTGTGTTGTATATATATATATATATATATATATAGTACAATTTGATGGAGACTCAAACTCGGTTAAGTAGTCACGATAAATTTATTTCGGCGTAGAATATTACTATACTTTCCGCCTCGTCATTGAGCACTCTCATAGATTTATATGATTTTCATCATATATTCTATGTAAAGAATAATCCACACCCAATCCCTTTGGACGCTGACTGGATATTTAAATATATACACACACACACATATATATATATATATATATATTATTTGACAATTGTGGGGCTTAGAATGCGCCGACTCAAGCCCTACTGACAGTGCGTCATGATATCTGAAATCGAGTGAGAATAGGAGATGTGGAAGAACAAATAAACTCAACAAAAATAGCTTAGAAATATTTCCACAATAGAAAATGCCATTGTTATGTATTTCTTGGATCTTAATTCTCTTACTCCATATACTTCTCGTATATTCTGTAATAGCAATATTCCATTTCATATAATCTATCTTTCACGAACAACTTTTATTCATACCCACATCTCCTCAGAATTTAAGCTTGCCTGATGATCGTGAGAGCATGAAACACTTAATTGTAATACCTGGTTTTAATTTCCAGGTTACAAAAGCCATGCATCATAAATATAATATAGGGTTAACAAAAAATGTCTACTCACCAGTGACCATCTTTTCAATTTATCATTGTGTAAATAAACCTATCACTGAATATCTTTATCAATCAGTAAACTTAGGTAATTTTTCGTCGTGTTCAACCGATACATGTTTCTTTGAAGTATGCACATGGTGCAATTGCGGAATTTAATTTGAGCCATTAAACTTTGTTGCACAAACGTTGCAGCAATCAATGAGTTCTGCATTTAAAACAGATTGCACCAAAATACAAACAAAAACGATATACGTGATGTATTCAATAAGTTTCCAGATTTTTTTTTCTTTTGACAGGCATTTAAAATTGCCGTGGACTCTTGAAAATTCAGTATCTTATTGCTATACCTGACCGATGAAATGAAACGCAGTTTCTTCCAGGCAGCGGTGGAGTCGAATATGTTGTATGGATGCACCACATGGACGCTAACAAAACGGCTGGAGATGAAGCAAGACGGCAATTACACAAGAATGTTGAGAGCAATATTGAATAAGTCCTGGCAGCAACACCCCACAAAGCACCAACTATACGGCCACCTGCCTCTCATCAAGAAAACTATCCAAGTTAGACGAACCAGACACGCAGGACACTGCTGGAGAAGACGAGCTCATAAGTGATGTACTCCTATGGACCCCCACATATGGCCAAGCAAAAGCAGGACAACCAGCACGAACATACATTCAGCAGCTATGTGAGGATACGGGATGTAGTTCGAAGACCTGCCTGAGGCGATTAATAATAGGGAGGAGTGGCGAGAGAGAGTCAGCGGCACGTCATAATCATGATGATGATTGCCCTACATCTTCTGAGATGACTGACCAGTTTTTATGATTTCAGGTCCAAATCAACACTACAGCAGCAATTAGAATTCACCCTACTAAAGCCTGATTGTCACAGCTGGTGATTTTCAAAAATTCAATCTGACACAATATGCAATAAAATTATGTTTTAAACTAGGAAAAAATGCCACAGAAATGTAGGGAAGGCTTCAGACTGCTTTTGGAGCATCTTGCATGAATCGAGCATCAGTTTTGGAGTGGTATAAGAGATTCAAGGAAGGCAGGCAGTTTGTGAGGGATGATGAGAGGTATGGGAGGAGTAAGGAAGTCAATACACTAAAGTTGATTGGCCAAACGGTTAGGGTTAATGGTTAGGGTTACTATGTTGAGGTTTCAAGGGAGTTCAGGAAGAGATTCCGTCGGTAGAGGCCATCACCCTGCTAATCGAGTCAGTGGCATTTCCACCAGGACAATACACCAGTCCACAACTCCATCCTTGTCAGAGACTATTTGACCAAGATGGGCATCAAGACAGTTCCTCATCCTTCCTATAGTCGAGACCTTGCTCCCTGTGACTTTTGGTTATTCCCTAAGCCCAGATGCTGTCATTAAGAGACAATTGTGGAAATAAAAGAGGCTGTGACGAAGGTGATTGACACGTTCACACAAGAGGACTTCCATGGGACCTTGCAGAAGTTGTTAGAAGGGTACAACAAGTGCATTGCAGTCGGTGGAGATTACTTGGAAGGGGACAAGAGTTTCATGTGTGTACTATCAATAAAAGTGCCCATACGAAAAAAATCTGGAAACTTATTTAATGATCTTCGTATGTTTTTCTGTATTTTCATCTGTTAACATCTGCACCTTAAACAGAGTGGTCATCAATTTAAATATGTGAGATAACTCCGTTTCTCTTTACAGTTCAACCCCTTCTCGTTATAAACTGTATCTGGTCATCAGTTCGAATATTATATAGTTAAGGTAATGATTTTTTTATATTAATCAAATTTCTGTTAATCATATTTTATTATCTTGCTTGGTAAGGCTTTGAACGACTCAGTGTGTCTTAGTTTAGGTGCGTAGACAAATGGTCCAAGCTATGGGTTAAATAGTACTACTACTGTTCTTCTAGGAGAATGGCTTTGGCATTAAATAACCTAAAAAGTGTTGATATGCCATTAAAACAAAGAAGAAGAAAAAAGAAAAAAGACAAATTGGCACTCTTACGCCTGCGTAGTACTATATTTCGAAGAACTTCAGATCTACATTTCTAGAACTTCAGATCTACATTTCTAGAACTTCAGATCTACATTTCTAGAACAACAAAATCTTGCTGTTTATTAGTCCGGGTTTGAGTTCAACGTAGAATTGTTTTGCCACAAGAACCACTAATTAGACCTTCAAACAAATTTCTGATTGATTAATTGATTTTAATGGCATTTAAAACTCTCATACAGGTATTTTAGGTCTTGAGGTTAGGGAATTACCGATATTTTAGATATTTAACTACCCCACCGCACGGGTAGGATGTGACGCAAGGTCAATTTTTAATTTGAGTTCTGAATTCAGAGTTGTTCTTCAACTCGTCTAGTTGCCTCAACAAGTCTAAAGGACCAGCCTGTCCAACTATGTACCCAGGATTGAATGAAGCAGAATCGGATTCATGCCTTTCTCAAGTGGATTATGTGAAATGCAAACTACCTAACCAAGGATTTGAACTCGTGCTGCCCTCTCGATAACCATTACACCACGACACATTGTATGTTTATATTCATTTCTTATGCTCTTTCTTTTATATATATATATATATATATATATATATATATATATAAACAAAGACGACATTGGTATTTACAGTTGGGGAACTTAAATAAAACAATAAAACAACGAAGAACCTTTTCGTCCGACACTTTTCAAGTTATTAAACACCGGAAAATGAATTAAAAACGGGGTTATATATATATATATATATATATATATATTATCAGGATAGCCAGATAGAAGGGAAGAAAAAAAACCTAAGTAACTCCAGTATCCAGTATTTAAGAATATGATTGTTTAACTGCCTGCATAGAAAGGGGTGATTCATAGAGATATAAATCGCCTCAAGAAATTTGAGGTGGGATTTATCTTTAGCTCTATGCAGGATTGAGAAACAACAATATATATATATATATATATATATATATATATATATATATCGAAACACTCAACACGAGCAAAATACGACTTAAGGTCAATTTTGAAGCAGATTTTAACGAGTTTGAATCTAGAGTTCTCTTTCTCCTAGACAAGTTTCCAGCCCAAATTAAAAAAAAAGCCTTTCTCTTGATGAGGAGTGGTTGGATTCTAACATCTCCCCAAAATAATAGCTCTATTTAAAATGCTTATAAGCCTGTTCCGGGATTTGAACCATAGTCGCCGTGTCCATTTCCTACGACGTTAACAACTAGGTCACATTGCACATATTTGATTGTGTGATATCAAATATCCCAATCAAAAACAAATAATTCGCGAAGAGATTTACTTGACAAATAGACAGGATCCTAACTGGTACTTTTCTCCAGTTCCGAGTGGAACTGGGAGTAATGGCAGTAAAGGGATACTCCACACTTCCCAGAACTCCAGAATTTTAACCTCAGCATGAGATGCAGTTTACAGTCATATCCAGAACGTCTTTTTGGGGGTTGGGAGTGTGACCTCCCTGCAGGGGGTAGATCAGCATATTCTAAGCCGATGTTAAAAGCGTAAACCAATTTCGAATAAACTTCAATAAAACTTGATAGATAAGAATATCTGATTTTTCTTTTAAAATCGCCAACTCAAATAAAAAATAAAAAGCAGATTATTGAATCATTAGACAACTTTTTTTTTCATATTTTGGCGAATTTTTCAATCTTTTTTATCTAATGTCCTCGAGGACGAAGGTTGATATTCCATTTTAAAAAAGTGGTTGATTTTAGTATATCGAGCTTCTTGGTTAATTTAAGGTCAAAGTCATCCTTCGAATTGGAACAGTAGTGGTAACATTTAACCCATAACTGGGAGGATAAGACAGTTCATACCTTTCACAAGGGTATTTGTCGAAAAGTGAAACGTAATAGCGCAACAAGAGTTCGAACTCACTTACTACAATCCTGCTGTCTATCGCGTTAACCATTACACCACGAAGACATACCCTACTTTTGTGTTGGAGTTAGCATCAGACTTGAACTTCTCTTCAATAAGTAATATTAAACTTCTTGCAATTCTGAATCAATCGTCTGATAAAAAATATATATCCTTACCTATAAAAGCCGGTTAATTGTGTCATATAACTGAATATGCCATTTTTACATTCAAGTTTTCTGCCGAGGAGGGGGATGATTTTATTTTCTCATCAAATTTATTTTTGCTGGTTACATATGTTGTTATTAATTCACCAAATTCTCAAGTAAAAGTCCTCAAAGAATGCTGATTATAGTTTAAATTCCTGCAGTTATTATACATATATATATATATATATATATGTGTGTGTGTGTGTGTGTGGGTGTATATATATATATATCATCATCATCATCATCATGTCGTGCTGGTAGCACGGATATCTCTGACCCTCTCTCGCCACTTTTCCCTATCGTTCATCGCCTCTGGCAGGTCTTCTGGACTACATCCCGTATCCTCACATAGTTGCTGAATGCATGTTCGTACTGGTCGTCCTGCTTTTGCTCGGCCATATCTGGGGGCCCATAAGAGTAAATCACTTATGAGTTCGTCCCTGCTTCTCCAGCAGTGTCCTGCATGTCTGGTTCGTCTAACTTGGATAGTTTTCGTGATAGGAGGCAGGTGGCCGTACAGTTGGTGTCTTGTAGGGTGTTGTCTCCAGGACTTGTTCAAGATTGCTCGCAGCATTCTTGTGTAATTGCCGTCTAGCTTATTCTCCAGCCGTTTTGTTTGTGTCCATGTAGTGCATCAATATAGCAGTATCGATGCGACCGCTGCCCGGAAGAAACTGCGTTTCATTTTATCGGTTAAGTCTGACTTCCATATAATCGATAGCCTATTGATAGCTGTCCATGCCTTCGTTAACCTCGTGTCGATGCCTTTTTCGGTTGATGAGACGCTGCTTCCGAGGTAAGTGAATTTGTCTACTAGTTTAAGAGGGGTTCCGTCTAGAGTGGAGATGTCACCCGTTTGATTATAGCACATATATTCCGTTTTGTGTGCATTGACATAGAGGCCTATGCCTGCAGCTGCTCGTTCCAAACTATGCAGTAGTGTTTCGGCTTGGTTGGGTGTATTTGTCAGTATCGCTATGTCATCGGCGTTGTCGGCGTCGTGAATTGTTTTTGCGGGGTACCTTCTGCTTCTTTTCTTTGTCAGCTCGAAGCCGTTCTCTCTGATTTTATCAATCGATGTTCTAAGTACGTAGTCTAGACAAATGATAAAGAGGTATGGAGCTAGTGTGTCCCCTTTTAGTACTCCTGCTATAATGTCGAAGTATTCTGTGTCTCCATCTGGTGATCATACTTTTACTTTAGTGTTTCTATAGAGAATCGTTATTGCTGCTACGGTTTCTTTAGGTAGGCCGTATGCTAGTAGGATTTGTTCCATCTTTCCTCTGTGAATGGAATCGAAGGCCTTGGTAAAGTCGACAAATCGAATCAATGAGTTGTACTGAACATCGTATGATGGATCGATATTAATGGCTTTTTGATGAAAAGTCATTTGTCCAAGAATTTAACTGTATACCACTGACAGGATATTATCAATAGCTTCAGTGAAAAGTCGAATAAAATAGGAACAACAGATGTTACAACGTTGACCGAAAACTAAATTTATTATCGTAAGTGAAACCGTAGAAATTCGAGAGCTCTGTATACATGAATTAAATGCATACATATATTTGTGTGTGTGTGTGTGTGTGTGTCATAAAAATGTTTTGTAATGGAAAATATAAGTATTCACTGTTCAAAACTTCTAATAGAACAATTTCTTAAATGTAATTTAATACGGTCCCTCAATACCCAGTTAGAGCTCGTATGTATTCAATTCAACGAAAAAGTATTGTGACTGAATTTCAAAATTAGTTCTTTTTTTATTTAGAAATTTGAAATTTAAATAAAGACGAGAACATAGCTGAGTAATTTTTTTTAATAAAGTGATGATGTCTATATGTTTAGACAACTGCTGTTTGAAATTCAAAACTTCATCTCGTTGGCTAAATACTAAATCTTGATAACTGGATATCATGGTGAGGCTTGACTTCTAGAGATCTGGGGATTGGGAAGTAGCTCTCAATTACCATTACTTCCAAGTCCACTCTGTTAGAGTCATAATACCTTCTAAAGTCCTATTCATGGGTCAAATGGTTCTGTTTAAAAAAATTATCCATATTCGATAGGAACGTGTGCAAAATAAAAACGGTTTAAAGCAATTTTACAAAAAAAGTTATTATGAACGTACAATGAACACGATTCCCTAACCTTTAGGCATGAAATAACCCAAGACTGGTTGACATGTCGTTCGAATAAAACAACCAATCAATCAAATAATTTTCGACACGACGGGGGTTCAAAATATATTGAGACTGAAACTGAATTTAACTATAGATGTACCATAGCCATATACACGAGTATGCGAAATGTACATGGGATGTTCATTACATATATACATAGAACATAGGATCTCGAAATTCGAAAAACACGTTAGTAATTTACGAAGCTCTTTGCTTCGATGTGGCACAAGGCCGAATGAATGGGGTACCCAATGAGACTCGAACTCACTCGTGTAGGTTTGCTTGTCTTCGACATAGGGAGAGAGGCACAATCTTTCTATATTGGCTCTTACATCTGCCCGCCCCCAACACGTGTGGAACCCGCCACAAAGGTCTCCGCGAGTAAGCGAAAATCAACCGTCTCGTTCGGTGTCCAGTTCTCAACTCACTGACTTTTTCAAAATCACCCCAAATCCTCTGCGCGCTTCCGGTGCGTGACGTCATTCGCAATCGCTAGCCTCCGTTTCCCATCTCGGGCTATTGTGACATTTCTGAGTGACACGTCCACTTTGCCCCCGCTCGCGCGCGTGAACGCCTGTGTTAATGTTGCACCTAAGTAACCCATGTGCTGAGCCGAAATGTTCTCAGCCTAATTAAACCCAAAGGCATGAAACCGAAATCCCTCGGCCATTATGTTACAGATTGATATAAACAATGAGAAACATTTTCTTCAAAATATTTACTTTGGTCTTTAAGATGCTATTTGCAGAGAGTTTTCAGAATTCGAATCAGCAATGAAAACCGTGTTTTGGTGCAGTGCTAATATTGTCACATGCCATTTCTTTTAATATCATCCACGTTCTCAAATCTTATCGACGAGGGTAAGTCAAAAAGTAATTGCGATAATGTTTATCATCTCTTCGGCCCCATGAAAGGGGGTTTAAGAGGCAAACATGACAGTGAAAACTGCTGTGATGAAGTGGCTGAAAGAACAATCATCAAAATTTTACGAGGCAGGGATACATGCTCTAATTCGAAAGTGAAACATTGCTTTTGAGAGAAACACTGACTATGTTAAGAAGCAGGGATGTGATCCTCTGAGGACCAGCTTCATTTCGATGTATGATCCATGTTCCTGTGTCGGTAATTAGTCCTGCACTAAAGAAAAAAAGCATTATTGTTTGATGAGCCCTCGTATCTTTTAATGTTTAGTCTGTTTCGGTTTGGTTTGGTTGTTTTTAATGGCATATAAACCTTTGTAGATTATTTAATGCCAGATCCATTCTCCTAGAAGAACAGTAGTGGTATTATTTAACCCATAGCTGGGAGGATAAGGGGGTACATACCTTTCCCAAGGGTATTTGCCCGAAAGGGAATATAATAGCGCGACTGGAGTACGAACTCGCTTACTACGATTCCGTAGTCCATCGCTTTAACCATTACACCACGAGGACACCCCCTTTAGTCGGTTTTGTATAAAGGTGAGTGTGGAACCCCTAGCCCCAATACCACATGTGCCCATCAAAAATATCATGGACAGTCTTTCATTACTTTTTCAAACGGCAATTAAAATCGTGCACTTTAAAATCGGATATCCAATGTTTTCTCTCCCAAAAAATTCTGAAAAAGACATTAAAATTATAGTGATATTTCTTTTAAGTAATATATATTTGAATTAATTTGAATTATTTAGTAGAACTTAAAACTTCAGCTTTTGTCTTAAAAATAATAAATGATTAGTGAGTGCGGCCTTACTCATAGATAATCTCTGTAAATGCCGCTATTGAACAGGAATATTTTCAGATTACGACACTAAAATGCGTCTCTTCGTGAGGCTTTAATTCATGAGCTCTGGGGAGAGTCGAATACTTCTTGTGACACAAGGCCATTTCTTAAGCAAGGTACAGATAGTTTGAATTCAGAATTTTCCTCGTTCCATTCCGGTTGCTTTATTCATGCCTTTCCCAAAGACATTAGTTCGTAGATTTCGTCGAAGATTTGAACTAGGGTCTCTGATTCCATTTCTTCGCCCTTCAACAACAACAGAATATATCTTTATGCTCGTCAATATCTCCATTCAAGATGAGTGATGATGCACGCACTTGTATTAGATTGCACGATGTTTTTCTTCATATTGAAGTTGAAAATCACAATATTCAAATACATTTAACTAACTTTTGTTTATATATCTTCTCTGGTATAATGTAATTTCTTGCCGAACTCACACACACACACATACCCACACACACATATAATGACTAAAGTTGAAAAATAACATCGGAGATTTCAGACAATTATTCATATTTACCAACCCCTCCGCTCGGGCCGGATATGACACAAGGTCAATTTTCAAGCGGAGTTTAACAGGTTTGAATTCACAGTTTTCCTTCTAGCCTCACCAAGGCTGAATAACCTAGTCTGCCCTACTATTTGCCCATTGCTGGAAGGAGAATAATTGGATTCATACCTTTCCAAAGGGTATTAGTGCTATGTGAAATGCTATCAGTCTCGTTCAGGATTTGAACTCGTGTCACCGTGTCCATTTCCTACGACGATAACCATTACACCACAGACAATTATTAAACAGCCTTCATCCTTATTTGTGACATCTCACTTGCAAACAAGAAAAGGCTAATTAAAAAATTCAACTCTGAGTCCTTGTCTCCGTACTACTGTATTACTCAGATCCGTCGGAATACTGAGAAGAGTCCTGGGGAATTGAGGAGACTTGCTGTCACTCAAACTCCAGTGAGAAAACATCAGCTAAAGCTGGTGTGAAGAACTCTATCATAGGAGTAAATGATAATATTTAGGCTGAGAAGAGTCCTGGATACTTGGAGAGTTTTCTTGTCACTCAAACTCCATTAAGAAATTATCAGCTAACTCTGGTGTGAAAAAGTCTCTCCTTGGAGTAAATAATAATGACTCCTTAAAAAATACACAATCTGTTCGTAATACGTGGGATCACTGTGTTTGCTCAAGAAAAGGACAGATAAACCCATCCAAGAAAGGGACTGATAAACCCTGTCACAGCCTTTATGAAATAAAAATAAATTGCACTTGGAACTTTTCATCTCCTTAGGAGAGTTCTACCAATGTGATTGTGAAA
This sequence comes from Sepioteuthis lessoniana, assembly GCA_963585895.1. Taxonomy (NCBI): domain Eukaryota; kingdom Metazoa; phylum Mollusca; class Cephalopoda; order Myopsida; family Loliginidae; genus Sepioteuthis; species Sepioteuthis lessoniana. The sequence continues at coordinate 116,426,786 of OY757911.1, forward strand.
TATACCCTAAAAGAATCATGAATACCCATGTTCGTGGTTTTAGAAGTCTAGTCGAAGTGGAATCAACCTATTGGGGGGAAGTCAAATTATTTAACACGCAAAATAAACTGATGGATGTTCACCAATCAGACATAAGCCAAATACTGCTCTCTGTTTTCCACCTCAAACTTAGTTTCTTATATGCTCATTAAATCTCGCCACTTCATGTGGGCTTATCACATTCTCCTCCATAAAATAAGTCACACCTCTTGCGTCCTTTTCTTCTTCTGGTTTCCGCATGCCGGTAGCAGAGAGAGCACACCTGTTTCTTCGAAGTAAGATTGTTCGTGGCATAACTACTACAACATAAAATACATAGAAACATTACCTTTCTTCACATTTGGACTTAGGTGAAGACCCGGTGAAAGATTGAAAGAAACTGAACATAACTTTGAACATTAAATAAAATCGTGGATTTTGCCGTTCCAGCGGACCACAGAGTGAGAATAAAAGAAAATAAAAAGATACACAAATGCTTAAACCTTTCCAGAAAACTCAAAAAATAAAAAAATAGGGACGATATCATTTACGAATGACATAAAGAGAATTCCCACGTTTTTGACCCAGTAAATCTCTGGCCGGCTTGGATAGGATTTGAAACCGCTTACTTTTGACAATGCTCACCTGGAACCGTAGAGACTCAACGCCTCTATGCGCTGCGCCACGGGCCCCAAAGAGCGATCCAGGGTAGATGTTTTGGTCTTATAAATCCTTATCTGGTCTTCTATAGTCGGGTCCGTACCGAATTTTTGTAATTGTCTTTAATTGGAATCATTTTGAGATGAGGCTTCTTAATCTGAGAATTAATTTTTATTTATTGCGGACTTTTTGTCCTCATCTTGGTAGTTTTTTTTTTTTTTTTTTTTTTTGTGTGTTGTTTCTCTTTTCACTACGTAGGTTTACTTGGTCAAAAACGTTGTGCGATAGACAACAACTATAGAAGGCAGTAATTACTGGGGATACGGTTACAAGACTCATCATTACTATCCGAGGTCGCGGTAGATCACCTGAAGAAGGCCAGAGGTGAAATTTGGCCGAAACGCAGTGAAAGAAGAAACAAAACAAAACAAAAAAAAAATACCAAGATGACAAAAAGTCCGCAATAAATAAAAATTAATTCTCAGATTAAGAAGCCTCATCTCAAAATGATTCCAATTAAAACAATTGCTTTGTTTGGTTTTATGGCATATCAACCATAGTAGGTTATTTACTGCCAAATCCTCTTTATACATATATATTAAATAGATATGATTTGGTTTTGTTGGGTTTTATGGCATATTAACCATAGTAGGTTATTTGCTGCCAAATAATCTTCATACATATATATTAAATATATATGATTTGTTTTGTTTTGTTTTATGACATATCAACCATTGTAGGTTATTTACTGCCAAATCCTCTTTATACATAGATATTAAATATATATTATTTGTTTTGTTTGGTTTTATGGCATATCAACCATTGTAGGTTATTTACTGCCAAATCCTCTTTATACATAGATATTTAATATATATGATTTGTTTTGTTTGGTTTTATGGCATATCAACTATTGTATGTTATTTACTGCCAAATCCTCTTTATACATATATGTTAAATATATATGATTTGGTTTGATTTGATTTTATGGCATATCAACCATTGTAGGTTATTTACTGCCAAATCCTCTTTATACATAGATATTAAATATATATGATTTGTTTTGTTTGGTTTTATGGCATATCAACCATTGTAGGTTATTTACTGCCAAATCCTCTTTATATATAGATATTTAATATATATGATTTGGTTTGGTTGGGTTTTATGGCATATCAACCATTGTTGGTTATTTTCTGCCAAATCCTCTTTATACATAGATATTAAATATATATGATTTGTTTTGTTTGGTTTTATGGCATATCAACCATTGTAGGTTATTTACTGCCAAATCCTCTTTATACATAGATATTTAATATATATGATTTGGTTTGGTTGGGTTTTATGGCATATCAACCATTGTAGGTTATTTACTGCCAAATCCTCTTTATACATATATATTAAATATATAGAATTTGGTTTATTTAGGTTTATAGCATATCAGCCATTGTAGAGTATCTAATGCCAGATCCTCTTAATGCATATATATTAGATATATAGGATTTGGTTTGGTTGTGTTTTATGCAGCAGAGATGCGGCTCGAACAGGTGCATTTGCAATGTCAAATCCTCTTCACACATATATATCAAATGTATATAGGATTTGAAACGCACATTTTTTAGATAATATATTTCGTAAACCTGGGCCCATTTGTTTGCGAACATGTTTTCAAGTATTGCTATCGACATTAATAATTTAAATTGATATCAGTCATTTCTCAGCACACAGTTAAATGGATATACACTGATGATTTTATAAATAGTAAGTTGCTAATTGTACTTTTAAAAGAAAGGTAATTTATTTGAACATAATTAAGTACTGTAATTATTTGAACACGTTGAAGACATTACAAGTATTGCTTTTTAACACTATCATTTCCATTCAGCGTTATTTATTCATTTGTACATAGTTAAATAGTTCTAAATATTGCAATGTAATACCAATAATTAAATGTTTATACACAGTTGAACTGTTTCAATCATTCCATGTTAACAGTTTTATTTGCACACAGTTAAATGGTTTAAAGTACTGCTATGTAAAACTAACAATTCAATTTAACATCCATCACTTGCTCGCACACAATTAAATAGTAAAATAATTATATTTGGCCAATAGATAGGACGTGACAATTAGGTGTCAGAGTTGACACGGTAGTAAGAACAATGAAGGAACACTTCATATTCGCCAAAGCTCCAGGACTGGAGCCTCACCATCAGTTTTTTTTGTGTCAGATCCTCGACACTCCTTGTTGGATTCTTGTTCCTATACAGAGATGCAGTTGAATTATTCTGCAGTCATACCTTCTGGGCGATTGACACTGGATTTAAGAAAAGTGTAGTATCTTCTTTCAAACAACAAAATTGAAGCTGATTCATTTAAAAATAATGAAACTATATCTGTGTTTCTGTTGTGGCCCCGGAAAGGGTCACTAGTGAAAAAACAAACACGGATATTAGATAACAGATTATATAACACAAGAAAGATAGAGTTACATAGAAAAGGTAAGAAGTCTCGTACTGTTCGGATAACACCGATGTTGATCTGCCGCTAGTAGCGAAATCTCTCAGTACTAATAACGGTGAGAAGAGTCCATTATGGTAAGTTTCCCACAACAGTTTCCTAATGGAGTTCATATACCACGCTAAACCGGGTGAAGTCGTAAGAAGGCGGGGATATTCCTAGGGGTATAATTTAGGGGCAGTTCAGAGCATACAAGAGTTTCGCGCATCCACAAAAATGGTTATCAAACAGTGGTATTAACTTCTTAACATGTCCCAACTACAGTCTTCTTTATTCAGATTAACTTAATCTAACTTAGAGCCATAAAAAGATATTTCTTTGTGAGGGAAGGGTACTTTCATTTTGATGGTTTGCGATATTAGCAAAAGTAATATAATTGCGGGTGTATTTCGTTTTATATATCTTACCTTTCGGTTTAGTTAGGCTGAGAATCTTTCACTTAGTGCATGGGTTAGTTAGGTGCATGTTGGGTGGATGTGACAATCAGAGATGTCACAATAAAAATCCCAGATAGGAAATACGACTGGGGATGTGAATTACGTCATGCCCGGAAGCGCTGAGGATTTTGGAATTTGAAAAAAAAACAGTTAGTTGGGATTTAAACTCCGAACGGGTTAGCTGAGATTCGAGTCTAGAGGAAGCAAGTTGATTTTCAGAGCTCGCCGAGGCGAGACGAGTTGGGGTCTACGAAATGTGCCGAACGTGGTGGGGGCCAGATGGAAAAGTCAGCATAGAAAGAAATTGTGTGTGTCTCTTTCTCTCTCTCCTCATGTCGAAAAACCATAAACTCAAAAAGGTAATAAAAAGTTTCGTACCTGAACCAATTTCGCGTATTTCGGATTCCCTATGTCTATTTCACATATCCGTATCTTGGTCGATCTCGTGGACCCATTAATATTACACAAATTGACTAGTGGAAATAACTTCCTAAAATAGTTCTTCTGAAAGTAAATTGGCGACCGTAGCGAAGGGCGAGCTGAAGGCTCCCCTTTCAATAGCTACTGCACTGAAGTGTAGGGAAAGAGCACAAATCTATTTCCTGGATTGCTCCACTTTACCCTTGATCAGTACCTTAGAGTGCTGAGTGTTAAGCATGGCACCATCAAGTACCCTTTTTTTAGTTTTTGGTATGACTCGACCTGGGATTGAAACCCGGTCTCCCGGACCATTGGCGAACACGCTAACAATTGTGCCAATGGTTACTGTAAGTGTCCTAATTAAACTTATCTTCATCTAGGATAGTGCCATAAAAAGATATTTCTTTGTGGAGGAATGGTACTCTCATTTTTATGGTTTGCGATATTAGCAAATACCCTTGCGAAATTACCTTTGTAACATAGCTCTACTGTAAGCGACATAATGAAAGATATTTTTTGTGAGGGAATGGGACTCATATTTTGATGCTTTGCAATATTAGCAAAAAAGCGAGCAGAGATAACTTCCTAACATATCTCTATTGCAAGCAACTTAATCAAACGTAAGTTAGTCTCGCACAAATTTTCTAGGAATGTACGTGGTGCCTTCAATAAGTTTCCTGACTTTTTTGTTCAGGCATTTAAAATAGTCGTAGACTCTTGAAAATTCTATATGTTATTGCTATACATCTTCTGAGATGACTGACCAATTTCTATGATTTCAGCTTCAAATGAGCTGCTACAGCAGCAACTGGAATACACCCTATTAAAGTTTGATTGTCAGGGCTAGTGAATTTCAAAAATACAATCTGGACGTGAAGACACTTTACAAGATCGATTTACAATAAAATTCTGTTTTAAACTTGGAAAAAATGCCACAGAAAGGCATGGAAAACATCAGACTGCTTTTGGAGCATCATGCATGAATCGAGCATCAGTTTTTGAGTGGTATAAGAGATTCAAGGAAGGCAGGGAGTCTGTGAGGGAGGATGAGAGGTGTGGGAGGAGTAAGGAAGTCAATACACCAGAGTTGATTGGCCAAACGGTTAGGGTTAGGGTTGCTATGTTGAGCTTTTAAGGGAAGTCAGGAAGAAGTTCCGTCGGAAGAGGCCAGAACTCTTCAAATTGAGTCAGTGGCATTTCCACGAGAAGAATACACCAGTCTCCAATTCTATCCTTGTCAGACTATTTGACTAAGATGGGCATCAAGACTATTCCTCAGCCTCCCTATAGTCGAGACCTTGCTCCCTGTGACTTTTGGCTATTCCCTAAGCTCAGAGGCTGTCGTTATGAGACAATTGAGGAGATGAAAGAGGCTGTGACGAAGGTCATTGACACGCTCACACAAGACCACTTCCAGGGAGCCTTCCAGAAGTTGTTGAAACGGTACAAGTGCATTACAGCCGGGGGAGATTACTTCGAAGGGGACTAGAATTTCACGTGTGTACTATCAATAAAAGTCCCCATACGAAGAAAGTCTGAAAACTTATTTAATGATCCCCTTAACTCTCTAGCATAGCTCTATAGCAAACAACTTGATTAAACTTAAATCAGTCTCTCACAAGTTTTCAGGGAATTTATATATTACAGTGGATTTTCAAGATTTCAATTTTCAATTTAATACAAGAAAAATATTTTTCACCTTTTTTTAACGATTATAATTAAATTTTTTTGTTTTCTGTTTTGCTTTGGGCCTAAGTTGACGTTTTGTAAAATTTTATCTGAAGGAATGCTAACAAAAGCATTAAAAATCTAATTAATCTCTTTGCCGACTTTAAAAACTTTTACTTCAAAGAAAGTGTTAAAGTGATCTAATTAGAACCTTAAATATATAAATTCGCTTTAGTTAGTTGGATATGGTAGAATATCCAAACATAACAATCGTTCAGCTCTGGGTTAAAAAGAAACGACTGCTGCTCTGCAAGAAGAATGGCCTGGTATTGAATAACCCATGAAGGTTTATATCCCATTAAACAATATGATGTCTAAAGTTTTATAGACTGAATATGAATTTAAACTAACATTCGAGGTTCAGTTTGGTTATTTAATTTCTGATTCCGTTAGATGTTTGTTAATTTTGCCAACTCAGCGCAATTGACTCGAAACCACCGTCTTTTGGCGTCTGTGAGGTAAAATCAGGCTGACTACTTGTTCGCCTATCTTGCTTTGTAAGAGCCGAAGTGGAATGCTACAGGTCACATGACCTCTTCAATTGCTTAGTCACAGACTGCTCAGCCCCTGTAATTCCGTTCTTAACCACTGCAGGTCGCCACCAATGAACAATTGATGGCCTCGTTAGTGGGGAATGGATTTTATTCCTCAGCAGAAGAGTAGTTGGCATATTCTACAATCCCAGTCGTCAGGATGATGGTACTATTAAATCCATTGCAGGGGTAATATGAGAGCTAGTACTTTGGCCAGGGGTGGGTAAGAGCCCTAGCAAAATTATTTGTCCTGAGCATGGCACTAAACTGCATCGGATGGGGAAACTCTAGTTATTGAGCTCTGGGAAGTGCAGAGTGCTACTTTTCTACCAATACTATCAGTAGCAGTTCCTGTTAGGGTCCTATCAATTGACCATATAAATGTATTTACAAAAAATCCATATTCGCTTGGACCGTGTTGAAAAAAAACACTCTTATAAAACATCGATCAAAAATGTTAACTATATGATAAGCATAACACAGAAAACGGTTACAAAAGGGATAGAAGAGTATACATGACTGAGTAGGAAAAATAATTCACGAGGAATAGTGCAATTTTTGCCATGCTAACAAATGGTATTTTCACAAAATAGAAAATGAGACGCATAAAATTCTCTGTGATTTTGTGCTATAAAGAAATCGGTCAATCCCAACCGGACAGTCAATCCCAACCGGACAGCGAATCTTAATTTCCGTTTTAAAAAGAAAAGAAAAAAGATTTGTTAGCTAGAAGACTTCATCGTAGCAAGCAATCACAGATTTAAAGGAAACGAAAGCTGGATGCTACCTGAATACCAAGACCTTGCCAGGAAGATAAAGAAATCATGGACTATAAAAGTGACAGTTAGATCAATCATAGCTTGTGACTTTGGAACAATCCCGAAGAACCTTGAAAAATAGGGGGTGAGAAAGACTTAAGACTTCAGATCACAGCACTGCTGAAATCAACTAGAATACAGAGAAAAGTATCGGAAAATAGAAGAGAATTGTTATCACCCGGACTTCTACGAAATTATTACTTCTGTGAAAAACTTATAATGAATATATAACAATCTCACAGGTCATGAAATTTCGTACATCCGACTCTGATTCCGTTAATTTTGCTCTAATTTATTTCTACGAAGCGCTCGTGAAATGTTAGTCATTTCTGAAAAAAATATTTAAGTATATTGGGCTCCTGAAGACCTACCTAGGGCGATGAACGATAGGGAGGAGTGGCGAGAGAGGGTCAGGGATATCCGTGCTACCAGCGCGATATGATGATGATGATGACATGATTTACTTTTCTTTTTTTTTTCCTAAAATGAAAGTATTTCTGTAAGATTATAAGTTCTTCTGCCCCCGAGTGTATATAATTAGGTCCAAAAATGTATTTGCGTGTTGGTGAGAGCACGTGGTGCCTTCAATAAGTTTCCAAACTTTTTTGTGGTGGCATTCAGAATTGATGTAGAATCTTGAAAATTCAGTATATTATTGCTATACATCTTATGATTTCAAGTTCAAATGAACAGCTACAGCAGCAATTTCAATACACCCTACTAAAGCCTGATTGTCACGGATGGTGAATTTCAAAAATGCAAACTGGATGTGAGGACACTTTAGAAGAACGATATGTAATAAAATTCTGTTGGAAAAACTTGGAAAAAAATGCCACAGAAACATATGGAATACTTCAGACTGCTTTTCGAGCATCTTTCATGAACCGAGCATCAGTTTTTGAGTGGCATAAGAGATTCAAAGAATGCAGGGAGTCTGTGAGGGATGATGAAGGGTATGGCAGGAGTAAGGAAGTTAATACACCAGAGTTGATTGGCTAAAGGGTACTATGTTGAGGTTTTAAGGGAGTGCAGAAAGAGATTCTGTCAGAAGCCAGCACTCATCAAATTGACTCAGTGGCATTTCCACGAGAAGAATACACCACTCCCCAACTTAATCCTTGTCACAGACTATTTGACTAAGATGGGCATCAAGACAGTTCCTCAGCCTCCCTATAGTCCAGACCTTGCTCCCTGTGACTTTTTGTTATTCCCTAAGCTCAGAGGCTGTCAAATTGCAAAAGAGAGAATATTTTTAAACACTTGTTAAGGATAATTCTGACTAAATGATTGAACAGTTCTATTTGACCCATAGATATGACCCTGGCTGGTACTATCAATCCAGATCAGAGTGAACCTGGGAGTTATAGCGATGAAGGGGTACTCCACATTTCCCAAAGTTATAGAACAGGAGCCTTGCTATCAGATGCAGTTTTCGTTCATAACCAGGACACATATTACTGGGGAACTTAAAGTTCTCTAGAGATGCAGTCAGCATATTCAAGAGCTCAAGCCGAGAGGACGGAAAACTATTGAGTAACCCTAGTATTTTATAAGTTCATCTATCTGTCTGATAATCCATATATCGAAGTTTATTTTATTGATTTAACAATAACTATCTAAATTTGCCCCAATTCAAAATGTAGTCAATTTAATATCTACGCTATTGATTTTTGAGTAAATCGAAGAATTTGTTTGAGTTTATCGATATTGGTTAAAATGTATTGCCACCTATCATTTCTATGTGAATAAAGGAATATGTCTCTACTCACTATGCCAGTCTATTCATATCTGTCAATCTCTTTTTCTCTCTATTCTCATCCGATCAATATCTATCGAGCTATATCTGTCTATCTATCTATCAATCTAGTTAGCTAGCAAGCAATCGAACTATCTACTTATTTATCTAAGTCTGATCTATCTATATCTTAGGAGGTGCCCGTGGTGTAATTGTTATCGTCGTAGGAAATGAACTCAGCGACACGAGTTCAAATCCTGGACGAAACTCATTGCATTTCACATAGCACTAATACCCTTGGGAAAGGTATGAATCCAATTATTCTCCCTCCAGCTATGGGTAAATAGTAGGACAGACTAGGTTCTTCAGCCTTGGTTAGTCAACTAGTCTAGGAGAAGGAAAACTCTGAATTCAAACCTGTTAAACTCCGCTTAAAAATTGACCTTGTGTCATATCCTGCCCGAGCGGAGGGGTTGGTAAATAGGATCTATCTATCCATATGTCCATCAATCTGTCTATTTATCAAACTCAGCCTGTTCATTAAAGTGATGGACTGCGGAATCGTAGTACGCGAGTTCGTACTCCAGTCGCGCTATTACGTTCACTTTCGGGCAAATACCCTTGGAAAAGGTATGAACTCCCTTATCCTCCTAGCTATGGGTTAAATAGTACCACTACTGTTCTTCTAGGAGAATGGCTTTGGCATTAAATAACCTACAAAGGTTGATATGTCAATGAACAAAGAAACCGAAACCGAATCAGCCTGTTCATAACTATCTAAGTGCGATCTATTCATTTGTCCATCAGTTATTCTGTTTTCATATCTATCTATCTATCTATCTCAGTCTGATCTATCAAGCTATTTATTTGTTTATCTTTATGCCTCTCTCTCGATGAATATGCACCTGATCCTCTTAATATATTATAGTCGATTTATATATATATATATATATCAAAGGGAATAAGTCCCCAAAGGATTTTTGAAATTGGTATTAAATGTTGCGAGCAATATTGAACAAGTCCTGGCAGCAACACCCCACAAGGCACCAGCTATACGGCCACCTGTCTCCCATCACGAAAATTATCCAAGCTAGACGAACCAGACATGCAGGTCACTGCTGGAGAAGCAAGGACGAGCTCATAAGTGATGTACTCTTATGGACCCCCCCATATGGCCAAGCAAAAGCAGGACGACCAGCTCGAACATACATACTGCAGCTATGTGAGGATACGGGATGTAGCCCTGAAGACATGCCAGAGGGGATGAACGATAGGGAGAAGTGGCGAGAGAGGGTCAGGGATATCCGTGCTGTCGGCACGACATGATGATTAAGATAAAAGCACTTGTGTTTTTTTTATAGTAATAATTGTTGTGATAGGAGTGTGATCCTTTTTAATAACAGAAATTGTGTCTGTGAATGTCCTGTCAGAGGGGATTGTCCGTGAAGATTTCGGGTCTCAGCAAATCATTTTTGTATGAACTAGAATGAGCAATTTTATATAAGAATATAGTCTGCATGTGTATGCGTGTCTATTTAATGCGTAAACTCTCATATATACACGTGCACTCATGTACACACACACACAAACATATACATATATATATATATATATATAAGGTGGTACTTAAATAATAAATAATAATAAAAAGCAAGCGTTGAAATGGTGGAAAAGTAACTAGCTATGCTGGTAAGTTATCATTGAGCAGGTTTTAAAAATCTTATGACGGAAACTAAGCAATTCCCTAAAAAATCATTGAATATCATACACACACACACACACACACATATATATATATATATATAAATATATATATATAAAATTAATTTAAATTGCGAGCCGGAAATCTCCTACTAAAGTTTCACCTTAACGGATCATCAGGAAGTCTAATGCCGACTAATGTCTAATGTATTAGTAAATACACACACACACACACACACACACACACACACACACATATATATATATATATATATATATATATATATATATATATAAAATAATTTCCTACTCCCTAAAGCTTCAACAGTAGATGTTACCTTTGCCTGGAGGAAAAAGTAACCATCATTTGATACACCTATACTAGCCGAAGATTAAATAAACGTAATGATCTAATATCTAAATGCCCCCATACAAATAGATTTAAACTCATAGGGAAAAAGTTAATAATTGAAAAATTGATAGGGATAACAACAGTTAGATAAAAAAAATGCTATCAGTATTTCCATTATAAGTATTGGTAATGGGATTTCGATAACTATAATAATATCGATATTAATGCTAAATTAGAAATAAGTCTAATAACAGTTTCCTTTTTGGATTATTTATATAGTTATTAATGATTAATCATCATTATAATGACATTAATAATTTTAATGGTTATTAGAATGGAAGTTTTTAGAATAAAATATATATAAAGATATTTAGAAATTAGATAAAGTCTAAATTTTTTATTTTAAATTGAAATCAAATAAACCTATAAAATTTTTAACAAAACGAGGTAAGTTTTATATTAATAAGAGTGTTTATCGCTATGCTTTCGATTATGAATAGATTGATATATAAATAAATCGACATTTTTTTCTAAAAATTAAATAGGACAATTCATAAAAAAAAACATAGTTGAAGAAAGTTTTCTGAACTTTTTGGATACTAAAGGTTACATGACACTAGATTTGACTTTACATCCAGTTTTGACAGCAACTTATTGCCCGTATATTTTTCCCCAGGCTCCGTATCTCTTTATCATTTGTCTAGACTACGTACTTAGAACATCGATTGACAAAATCAAAGAGAATGGCTTCGAACTGACGAAGAAAAGAAGCAGAAGATATCCCGCAACAACAATTACCGACGCCGACTACGCCGATGACATAGCGATACTGGCAAATACACCTGACCAAGCCGAAACACTTCTGCATAGCCTGGAACGAGCAGCAGCAAGCATAGGCCTCCATGTTAATGCACACAAAACGGAATATATGTGCTATAACCAAACGGGGGACATCTCCACTCTAGAAGGAACCCCTCTTAAACTAGTAGACAAATTCACGTACCTAGGAAGCAGCGTCGAATCAACCGAAAAGGACATCGAAACGAGGTTAACGAAAGCATGGACAGCTATCAATAGGCTATCGACTATATGGAAGTCGGACCTGACCGATAAAATGAAACGCAGTTTCTTCCAGGCAGCGGTCACATCGATACTGCTATATGGATGCACTACATGGACGCTAACAAGACGGCTCGAGAAGAAACTAGATGGCAATTACACAAGAATGCTGCGTGCAATCCTCAACAAGTACTGGCAGCGGCACCCCACAAGACACCAACTGTACGGCCACCTGCCCCCTATCACGAAATCTATTCAAGTTAGGCGAACCAGACATGCAGGACATTGCTGGAGAAGCAGAGATGAACTCATAAGAGATGTACTCTTATGGATCCCCACACACGGCCGCGCAAAAGCAGGACGACCAGCACGAACGTACATTCAGCAGCTGTGTGAGGATACAGGATGTTGTCCTGAAGACCTGCCTAGGGCGATGAACGATAGGGAGGAGTGGCGAGAGAGGGTCAGGGATATCCGTGCTGCCAGCACGATATGATGATGATGATATATATATATATCAAGAGAAAGAAGTAGCGGTCTTTCCTATACCTCAGTGTTATAGGTATTGAAAAGGGAGCCTTTGGGTCACCCATGATTGGAGTCGGTCAACTTATATATATATATATATATATATATATATCTATTGAAAAGGGAGACTTCAGGTAACTCTCGACTGTGGTCGGCCAATTTTTTTAATGTTACATGGTATTTTTTTCTTAATTACATGGATTTTATGTGTCTGTGATTTTTGTTTGCACTGATATATGATATAAAAATATTCCGATAAAATAAATTGCACACATTTATATGGATTCAAATATTTCTTTATAAAGCTAATAATTTATAACCAATTATATAGTTAAAAGTAATTATTCTTAATTGGTAATTAGTATTCGTTTGCACATTTATATGACTTGAACAATGCTTTTCAAACATCGGTAATTGGTAAACAATTATATGGTTTCAATTAACTTTTACTGATAATTCTTCTTAGTAAATAATTATTAATTCAATTAACTTTTCTGAATACAAAAAATAACTATACGGCCACCTTCCTCCAATCACGAAAACTATCAAAGTTAGACGAACCAGACATGCAGGACACTTCTGGAGAAGCAGGGACAAGCTCATAAGTGATGTACTCCTATGGACCCCCACATATGGCCGAGCAAAAGCAGGACGACCAGTACGAACATACATTCAGCAACTATGTGAGGATACGGGATGTAGTCCAGAAGACCTGCCAGAGGCAATGAACAATAGGGAGAAGTGGCGAGAGAGAGGGTAAGGGATATCCGTGCTAGCGGCACGACATGATGATGATGATGATTACATGGTATCAATTATTCTTATCTGTAACGGATAATTTTCAAAAAATATTTGTTTCACCCATATTTCAGCCCCCAAAAGGTACATCAAATCCGAATCGGATTTGACCTGTGCATCATGGCACAGATGTAATACCTCCGTATTTTCTTGAGCTCCAAAACGAAAGCCTTCCCATTGGAAGCAGTTTAATTTCCGATGCAGTAATATCCCTTTTATCTGAGTCGATTACCTCGCTACAAAGTGTAATGGCCGACGGATTTCGTTTTATATATCTTGCCTTTGGGTTTAGTTAAGCTGAGAACCTCTCGGCTCAGCACATGGGTTAGTTAGGGGCAAACTTGAGCACAAGTGTTGACGCGCGTGCGGGGAGGATGTGTCGTTCACAGATGTCAAAATAAAAATCCCAGAGAGTGGATGTAACCAGGGATGTGAATGACGTCATGTACCGGAAGCGTGCACGGAGGATTTGGGGAGATTTGAAAAGGTCAGTAGTTGAGAACTAGACTCCGAACGGGAAGGGTCGACTTTTGGGGCTCGCTGAGGCTAGACGAATTTGTGCGCTACGGGCGCCGCACGTGATGAGGGGCAGATGGAAAAGTCATCATAAAAAGATTGTGCATCTCTCTTTCTTAAGTCGAAACTTTTTAACTCAAAGGTCATAAAACGTTTCGTACCTGAACTAAGAAGTCGTTACGTGTTTTTCGTGTTTCGGGATTCCTATGTTCTATGTATATATGTTATGAACATTCTATGTACGTTTCACACATATCCGTATCTGGCTATGATACAAAAGGATGAAATCGTCATCGTTAAAGCCCAACCGACAGGGAGTCTTCAAATTTTAATTCATGTTATCATCTACATGAAACCATTAAATTCACAAGAAAATAAAGTTGGAGAACTTAGTTGAGGGTGACCCGAAGGCTCCCTTTTCAATAGCTACTACACCAACGTGTTGGGGAGGGCGCTACTCCATTCTCTTGATTGTTCCACTTTACCCATGATCCGTATCTTATAATGCTGAGTTTTAAGCAAGGTGACATCAACTACCATTTTTTGAGTCTTTGGTATGACTCGACCTGGAATTGAACCCTGGTCTCCAGGGCCATTGGTGAATTCTCTATCCATAGGCCAATGACCCGTTAAAATTCATAATGTCTCTTAATTCATGATATCATCTATTAATCTCTTATATATTACAATATAAGAATGCTGCGAGCAATTTTGAACAAGTCCTGGAGGCAACAATCAACAAAGCAGCAGCTGTACGGCCACCTACCTCCCATCACGAAAACTATCAAAGTTAGACGAACCTGACATACAAGACACTGCTGGAGAAGCGGGGATGAGCTCATAAGTGATGTTCTCCTATTGACCCCCTCACATGGCCGAGCAAAAGCAGGGAGACAAGCTCGAACCTACATACAGTAGCTCTTTGAGAATATGGGATGTAGCTCTGAGGACCTGCCAGGAGCGATGAACAATAGGGAGGAGTGGCGAGAGTGGGTCAGGGATATCAATGCTAGTAGCACGACAAAATGATGATGATGCTGATATTCCTATATAATTTTGTAAATCGTTCTTGAAATTTTCGGTCACTTTTATGTTATTTTTTACTGCTAACACAACTTTTTATTTTATCCATCCTTCAGTAGCCCAGTCGGCTGGAGCAGTAGATTATATGAAGTGCATCTCTACAGACGGTAAAACCCCACCCCAACAAATATCCTGGATACGACTCTAAACAATCTAATGGTGAGGTTACAGTAATGCTGGAGCTTTGGGGAATGCGGAGTACCAACTCATTGCTATTGTTCCCAGATCCACTCTGGCGCGGAGTGGTTGCACCTGATAGGTTCTTATCTATGGGTCAAATATATATATTTACCAACCCCTCCGCTCGGGTAAGATATGATACAAGGTCAATTTCAAAGCGGAGTTTAACAGGTTTGAATTCAGAGTTTTCCTTCTCCTAGACTAGTTACCTCACCAAGGCTGGGTCAAATAGAGCTAAATAGTGTACTGATGCTAAATTGAATTGTTTGAAATAGAAATATTTATAAATGAATTTAGTTTTAAAATCCTACAATGGTTGATGTTCCAAATCAAAATTCATCCTTCAGTTTTCTTTTCGTGCACAGAAATAAAGAAAAGGTCACTTAAAAAAAATAGTGTCATCTCCTACAGCTCCTTGCAATAGGTGATACTGCGTACCCTTACCAAATTTTTTATTTATATAATTGGGAAGAGGTGCCAGAAATAATTTGACCTTCTGTGCTTTTCCGGGTATTTGATTTTTAATCTATTTTTCCGTCTTGTTTAGAAATAGAAGAATATTGGTAAATGGTGCTAAAAACACTAATTGGTTCTGTTTATTCTCGGTAACTCGTGTCATGCAAGTGGTTCCACGTTTAGTAAAACAAGTGATTCTGCATTTGTCGAAATATCTTTTCTTTTTTGCTTGCCGCTATTTTCTGTTGAAATCGGTTCCCTATTTTATTACATATTGTATAGATAAAGGAGGCTGTAAAAAAGATCGGTCGAAACGTTGTAAGTATAAAGGCTGCATCATAAACGAGTTATATAGATCGACCTGATCTCGAAATAATTCTATATCTTTTTAAACTAACAGAAAGAATCACTAAATATATATATATATATGTGTGTGTGTGTGTGTGTGTGTGTGTGTGACTATCTATGACAAACAATGAATAATTATTTCATTCAAATCTATAGAAATCTTTTTAACATAATCGTAAAAGAACAATACTTACGCAACAGTTGTGTATGTGGTTTTGTTGTGAAAGATGTACCTGCCAAGCGAGAAACAGTTTTCAATAAATTTCAGTGAAAAATTTATATCATATATACGGAGTATATCTAGAGAGTAATGAGATTGTGCAAAAAAATGGATATTAAATGAACTACGAAATAACTTCCATTATCATAATCATTAACAAGGCATACTGACAGCATAGAATCTTTCGACTCTCTCTCTCTCTCTCTCTCTCTCTCTCTCTCTCTCTCTCTCTCCATCTATTCCTATCAGTTATCTCACTTTATAAGTCCTCTAAACGGCACCCTGTGTCCGACCTATTCTTATGAACGCATGATTTTGATTATCTGCTAACACTGGTATGTCCATTTGTAGTTGTCCACAGGAAAACATTGCTCATGCCTTCGTCCCAACTTCACCAGCAGTGACCAACACCAGTGGATTGTTTGCAAAATTGGATGCATATGGCTCTACTGCTGTTTGTTTGGGTGTTGCTTCCAGGCTTTATTCAAAACAACATGAGGCATCCTTGTGTAGTTTCAATTAAACATTTTTTTCAATTTTTCGTTAGAATCGGTGAGATGTAGCCATACAGCAGTACTGACATGGCTAATACTTATTTTTGCTTTATCAGAGAGATCAAAGTTCCATATGACTGACAATCTGTCAAGAATATCCCGCGCTTTACTTACGCGTGTTGACATCGTTTTCAGTAGATAAGATCTCTTCTCAAAACGCTGCAGGAAGTCATTAACTGACACTGTCTTCTGTTGACACACCTGGATTCCGTTGCATGTGCTCAACATTATCCAAATGGTGACCACTGGACTGGAATTTGATTTTGGGGAACAGGGAATTATTACATTGATCCAGACGAGAGATTAGATATTCTGTGGTACCAAATAAATCTTCTTTCTTGGTCAAAAACTCTTTTAAAGAAAATAATGTTATTTTGGAATCTATTATGGACACGTCTTCTGCATCTTCAGGTCCTTTATCAAAATGTCATGAACTATCTCGAGATTTAAATTTAATTCGTCACCATTATCAACGTGAAACGTCGGTCTGATATGATAAGAGACTTTTTGTCATATTTTTCTTGGTTAGTGAAATGACCGGTCGACGAACACAGAGTTCATCTTCAAAATTGATTGGCCCATATAAAAGTGCTTCATGCCACCCAAAGCATGTATAATTTCCACAGCACCTATAGTTAGAAAATAACAGAATCTTGTGCAAAAACGCGGATCGAAAAACAAATTTGCGTTTTTTACGCAGAAATTGTAGTGAACAGATCACCTGACTCAATCTCTTACTTACTAACCAATCAACAACGAAGATTTCAAATATATATTAAAAAAACAAAAATGTATGTTCTTGGATACGTAGATGAAATCGTGATACAAAAATACAAGGCAAATGTCAAACTCCAGTTACCACTGGAACGCAAAAATTGTCAAATTATTCCAGACTATTCAAAAATGAAGGCAACTTCCATTTAATCTTACTATGATTTCTATAAGACTCCTTTTTTTAATATTCAAATAACTTCACTCAAAGAACATCTAACTTCAATACAAAAAAATTGTTGTTTCTCTTTCCTTTTTCTTATATGAATGGTGCATTTTCAGTTCCTGATTCCATTCCTATATCTTGGCTGTAGATTCTAATAATTTATATAAGCGTTTCTGGTTCTTTCTCATTCTTACCAAATATCATATCATTCAGTTACATATTTGTGCAACACCTTTGTGCTGTATTTGTGCTGTCACCTTTGCCTTTTTTAGAATATAATTAAATGGCAAATAGCAGTAGCGGCAAAGATACTCACTTGAAAATGACTCTTTCTTTTTGTTTTGTTTTTTTACATCAGCTAGGTATTGTTCATTATTTTTTCTCTTTGTGAGCTTCTCATCCCATCTCTAATTAATGGTCTTTCACTAAAGACTGAGAGACAACAAGACTTTTCAGGGTTTCAGGATTCTTCAAATTATCCTTGCAGATTATTATTTGTACTGTAATATGGATTGTTCAATTTTTCTTCTAATGTTCCATTCATCCTATCTTCTTTCTTATGTCTTCAGAACTGTTCCAAGTGTTCCAATTACAATTGGTGTCACTGTCAGTTTCACATGCAGCATCCTTGTGTAATTCCAATTAATGATATTGAGTGCATAAATAAGGCTAAAAACATTGAATTAAGTTTAAATACTTGGACTGTTGAGGCTACGAGTGAATATTATTCTTATTAAAAGACACAACTTTTCCAAATCTCTGGCAAAATCAAAGTATTTATATTGCACCATCTTTCACTTTCTCACTGTCGTCCGCAAGAAAAGCAAATTATTATTCTACTCATTTGAGAGTTTTTCACATTAACGTTAGCTAATGTTTTTCCACTTGAGTCTGTGTGACAGCAAGTCTTTTCAAGCCTCCAGAACTCTTCTTAGTATTCTGGTTCATCTTAAAAAATGCTGTAGTTTGGATTTTCTCCACTCACCCTCTTATTTCCAAGTCCTCCATTTCCTTTATCAATCCGTTTGTGCTTTTTATTATTATTATTTACTCATTAAAGCTTTTCACATCAGCTTAGCCGATGGTTTTTCACTGGAGTCTGAGTGACAGCAAGTCTCCTCAAGTCTCCAGGACTCTTCTTAGTATTCTAGCCGTTCTCAATAATGCTGTCGTTTGGATGGTCTCTACCCGTTCTCCAATTTCCAAGTTCTCTAGCGCCTTTAGTAATCCTTTATTTACTGTTCCAAACGCACCAATTACAATTGGTATAATTGTCACCTGCGTGTTCTACAGTTTTTTCAATTCCCTAGCAAGGTCGAGGTATTTATACTTCTTTTCACATTCCTTCAGTTTTATTCTGTGGTCGGCCGGGACAGCAAAGTCGACTATTTTGCAAGTTATTATTATTATTATTACTATTATTATCTAATTCACTTGAGAGTTTTTCACTGATGGTTAGCTGATGGTTTTCCACAGGAGTCTGAGTGAGAGCAAGTTTCTTCAAGCCTCTAGGACTCTTCTTAGTATTTTGACCAATCTCGATAACGCTGTAGTTTGGATTGTCTCCACTCGACCTCTTATTTCAAAGTCCTCCAATTCCTTCATCAATCCTTTCTTGACTGTACCTAGCGAACCAATTACAAATGTTATCACCGTCACTTATTATTATTATTATTATTATTATTATTATGTTCACGTCAAAAATATGGTAGTTATAACTGGAGATTGAGTGACTTTTCAATACACTTTCTCCTTCATCAGTATCGTTGTCGATCAGCAGGAAATCTAAACATAACAGTCTGTAGTCTTCCTCTATTTTCTAGCTCGAAAAATCTTACTTAAAGTGTTCTGACTGTTATAGACAAAACTATAACCAACAGATGGTTTTTTTTTTTTCGCTTTCTTTTTATTAATACATTCTTATATATCCCAGACTGGTGAAGCAAAACGTCGGTGGTAATCGACTTGCTATGGAAAGAAAACAGAAGACATCATGAATATATTCCTTTTTTAAACAGACATACACACACATACACACACACACATTATTTCGCCTTAGGACAGCTCTTTTTTCAGTGAGAAAAAAGAAAGATGAAAGAACCTTCTATATAACTAGATTTAAAGTAACATTTTGACACAGTTATTAAACTTCACTCCTAAAAAAGGAGTCTCTTTTAACAAGAATATTTACCTGTAGTCTCAACAGTCCAAGTATCAAAACTTAATTCAATGTTTTTATCCTTATTTATTCACTTAATATTATTAAATATTTGGTTTTGTGTCTTTATTTTAGAGTAATTAAAGCAAAAGCAAAAAGCAAAAAGGAGGTGCCCATGGTGTAATGGTTATCGTCGTTGGAAATGGACACAGTGACACGAGTTCAAAACCTGGACGAGACTGACTGCATTTCTCATATCACTAATACCATTGGGAAAGGTATGAATCCAATTATTCTCCCTCCAGCTATGGGTAAATAGTAGGGCAGACTAGGTTCTTCAGTCTTGGTGAGGCAACTAGTCTAGGAGAAGGAAAACTCTGCATTCAAACCTGTTAAACCCCGATTAAAAATTGGCCTTGTGTCATATCCTGCCCGAGCGGAGGGGTTGGGTAAATATGATCAAAGCAAAATCGGTCTTTTTAGAAGGTCAGTAGTGATGTACCATGGCTATGTGTGAAACGTACATCGAATGTCCGTAAAGAGAGAACATAAGAATCTCTAAATTCGAAAAACACCTAACAACTTCACAGGTCAGGTACGAAACTTTTTATAACCTTTAAGTTTAAAGGTTCTTCTACATAAGGAGAGAGATACACATTCTTTCTATTCTGGCTTTTTCATCTGCCCCCACCCATCCCGTGCGACACCTGCCCAAGGCCTCCGTGAGCAAGCGAAAGTCAACCCTTCTCGTTCGGTGTCCAGTTTTCGACTCAACTCACTTTCTTCAAAATCCGAAAATCCTCCGCGCGCTTCCGGTGCCTGACGTCATTCCCATTTGCTAGCCCCGTTTTCCATCTCAGGCTATTGTGACATCTCCTAGTGACACGTCCGCTCTGCACGCGCGCGTGAACACCTGCGGTAATGTTGCACCTAAGTAACCCATGCACTGAGACGAAAGGTTCTCAGCCTAACTAAACCCAAAGGCATAAAACGAAATCCCTCGGCCATTATATTACAGTGATACTATTAACCCATATAAGGGGAAATATGAGGTCTCTGACGTTTTTTTTTTTTTGCGGGTATTAATCCGGAAATGAATATAATAGTGCGTTTGGAGTTCAAATTCGCTTACCACAATGTTGCAGTCGAGCATATTACCCACTAAGCCACATAGACTCCTTTTCCCATTGAACTTTTCATGAACTTTTATTCCGAATGTTATTCCGTCTTATATGCAAAAAGAAGTATCTTTTCCTTTGTTGCCTTGGTGACCAACTTTTGTGCTGCAGCAGGCTCAGCACCCTTTCTCGCACATGAAGCAGGAGACAGTAAATCATTTCTAACGTTTTCCTCACAATAGTTCGAAGAGTTATGTAAACACAGAAAGTTAAATCAAATCATGCTCTAGTTTACAACGAAGGCCTCGCTACAAATCTCTACCTAGCAGAGAACCTGATCTCCGAAAACTATTCTTGTTTCCGACGCTTTATCTCGAAGCTTGACGCAAAACGTGATCATTTACGTGGTGCATTCAATACGTTTCCAGTCTTTTTTTGTACAGCCATTTAAAATTGTCGTAGACTCTTGAAAACTCAGTATCTTATTGCTATCCATCTTCTGAGATGACTGACTTATTCTTATCATTTCAGGTTCAAAGGAACAGCTACAGCAGCAATTGGAATACACCCTACTAAAGCCTGATTGTCACAACTGGTGAATTTCAATAATGCAACCTGGATGTGAGGACACTTTACAAGATCGATATGCAAAAAAATTCTGTTTTAAACTTGGAAAAAATACCACAGAAACGTATGGAATGCTTCGGACTGCTTTTGGGGCATCTTGCACGAATCGAACATCAGTTTTTGAGTGGCATAAGTGATTCAAGGAAGGTAGGGATGATGAGAGGTGTGCGAGGAGTAAGGAAGTCAATACATCAGAGTTGATTAGCCAAAGGGTTAGGTTTAGGGTTACTCTATTGAGGTTTTAAGGGAGTTCAGGAAGAGATTCCGTCGGAAGAGGCTAGCACTCTTCAAATTGGCTCAGTGGCATTTTCAGCTGGACAATGCACCAGTCCACATCTCCATCCTAGTCACAGACTATTTGACTAAGATGGGCATCAAGACACTTCCTCAGCCTCCCTATAGTCCAGACCTTGCTCCCTGTGACTTTTGGTTATTCCCTAAGCTCAGAAACTGTCGTTATGAGACAATTGAGGAGATGAAAGAGGCTGTGACGAAGGTCATTGACACGCTCACACAAGATGACTTCCATGGGGCTTTCCAGAAGTTGTTGGAACGGTACAACAAGTGCATTGCAGCCGGAGGAGATTACTTCGAAGGGGTCTAGAGTTTCATGTGTATACTATTAATAAAAGTGCCCATACGAAAAAAGTCTGGAAACTTATTTAATGATCCTCGTAACTGCTCAATATTATTGTTTTCCAATTTCTGACATCCTTAATCTCGACTGTGATAACCCACGATTAATTACATGAATATGAATTCTGAGTGACCAATATTTTTTAACCTGGACTGCTAATCTGAAAAATAAAAAAGAATCAGTCTCGTTACTTTCTGGATATATCTCATATAAAAAAATTGATTGAACCTCACGCCTGAGTAAATTTATAGTAGTTTGCATGGACAATTATATTTACGTATTGGTTCAAATTATTTCCGAAGAAATGTTTGATTTAGGAATTGTCAATATTATAAGATTGTGTTAGCATCATGTCGATGAGATTCCTTTTCAGTAATGTCTTTTGGGACATAACTATGACTTCGGGAATTCAGTCTCGCTTTGCGAACGGGTGTCATTCTTTGAATGTCCAAAAAGAAATATAGCAATATACCAATTTCTATCGATTTTCTGTCAATCGACAGAAATCATAAACATATTAAATGAGGCTACCTAATTTTATGATCTTCGTTGGGTGGGAGATTTGTAGGAATTAATAATCGGTAAAAAAAAAAAAAGAATCTGTTAATAATTGGTAAATTTGAGTAGCCCAAAATAACAGCACCAAAACCACTCGTTTATATTTTTTTTATTTTTCACAATTCAGTTTTGGAGGTTTGTTGAACAGATCACGAGAAACCAGAATTGGAGTCTATTTTCGGCCTGCTCGGTCCGTAGGCTAGCAACAAATCACCTTCTTCCAATCTATATTCTTCCTCTCAGCTTTCATTGAAAATTAGAATGATCAACAATGTCTTTCAGTACAATTATTGAAAAATAGATTGATAGATATGCCTAGAAGTGAGGCCATGCCAAGAAGTAATGCGATTGCAAACGTACGTTTATTATGTGTTGGTTGTTGGGTTGTTCTGTTTTACGGCGTATCGACCCTTTTGGTGTCATTTAACGCCGAATAACGTCATTTTGATAAAAGTCTCAAACAATTCAGTTTAGAATAAGTATAGTTTTTGGTTTACACAGTTAAATTTTAAAATAATTTAGTTTAGCATGAGTACGCAATTTTAACACAGTTAAATGTAAAAAAAATGTTAATTTCAACAAGTCAGTTTTGTGTAATTACACAATTTAGTTCTGTTTCACCCATTGATAGGACCCTATCACCTGCTACCACTCCAGGTCAGAGTGAACCTGGAAGCTATAGTAACGAAGGGATACTGTGCATTCCCCAACGCTCCAGCATTACTGGAGCCTCTCCATCAGCTTGTTTAGTGTCATATACAAGAAACTCGTTGGGGGAGTCTTACCCCTCTGCAGAGATGCAGTCGGTGGATTCTACCGCCCTACCCGACAGGGCCACATTTTACGTTAATTAACATTTTGCGCAGTTTCTTTGGAGTTTTTCTTCATTTTTATTTATTTATTTATTCATTTTTGGCACCCGGGTATATGGCATCAAGTGTTCTGATTTAACAAGAAATAATTTTAAAAAGATCTTTTTGGCATATAGATATGCCTCAAACAGGTATTGTCACTTCGGATCAGAGTGGACCTTAGAGTAATGGCAATGAAATTGATGTTTTCTTAACGTATTCAGAAATTTACAGGAATTTTTCATCGAGAGTTCAATCAAATGTACCTCAAAAGATACTAATTACAATTAATGGCCTGAAGCAAACAAACCAGAAAAAATACTCATGCATCATATATATATATATATATATATATATATATATATATATATATATCATCATGTCGTGCTGGTAGCACGGATATCCCTGAACCTCTCTCGCCACTTTTCCCTATCGTTCATCGCCTCTGGCAGGTCTTCTGGACTACATCCCGTATCCTCACATAGTTGCTGAATGTATGTTCGTGCTGGTCATCCTGCTTTTGCTCGGTCATATGTAGGGGTCCATAAGAGTACATTACTTATGAGTTCGTCCCTGTTTCTCCAGCAGTGTCCTGCAGAGTACACTTTAATTGGCATTCCTCCCAGGTTCACTCTGACTTGGAGTGATAACATCCGATAGTGTCCTATCTATGTATCAAATAAAACAAACTGTGTGCAGAAGAATAATTGATGTCAAATTGTGACTATTATATTGCAATACTTGAAACTATTTAACTGAATTCAAAGAAGAGGTCAGGCCCATTATGTTATTTACAAAATATGTTTATATATCAAACATATCTAATATATGTGTACCGAAAGGATTTAGTATTAAACAACCTACAGTGGTTGACATGCCATAAAACCCAACCCAACCAAACAAATGCATATATATATATATATATATATATATATATATATATATATATATATATATAAAGGATTTGGCATTAAATAACCTAAAATGGTTGATATGCCATAAAACCGAACCAAACAAAACCAAAACCCTCATCTTGCATGTAGCATAGTGGCTATTGTCGTATGAAATAAACGCGACTAGATGAAATCAAATCCTCGACAGGAGCGGTAATACCTCTGGGAAAGATGGATTAGGTTTTATGGCATATCAACCATTGTAGGTTATTTAGTTCCAAATATCGTTTATACATATATACTAAATATATATGATTTGGTTTGTTCGGGGTTTATAGCATGTCAATCATTGTAGGTTATTTAATGCCAAATCCTCTTCATACAAATATATATAATTTTTTTTTGGTTTGGTTTTATGGCATATCAACCATTGTCGGTTATTTAATGCCAAATCCTCTTTATACATATATATCAAATATATATAATTTGGTTTGGTTGGGTTTTATGGCATATCAGCCATGGTTGGTTATTTAATACCTAATCCTCTTTATACATATATATTGAATATATATGATTTTGTTTGGTTGGGTTTTATCGTATATCAACCATTGTAGGTTATTTAATACCAAATTCTTTTTAAACATACATATTAAATGTATATGATTTGTAAACACATTTTCTTATTAACATTTTTCAACAAGTCTGAGCTCATTTTTTATTTAACATAGTTAAGTAGTTTCAAGTACCGCTATCAAATACGAACATGTCTATTTACCATTAATCATCTGTTTGCACACAATTAGATAATTTCAATTATTGCTACGAAATATAAGTAATTTAACATCATTGCATACATTTAAATAGATATTTATGATAAGTGAAAGATGAGATTATCAGAAATTTTATTTTTAATAGAAGAAATACGTTTACATAAAGGTATTGGTATTGTTTCTACACAATTAGATGGTTTCAATTATTGCTATCTAACAATTAAATTTCTATTCAATATTAATCATTTGTTTATACACAGTGAAGTGGTTACTAATATTGCTATTTAACACTGCTTTTTCAATTCAACATGACTCATTCGTTTGCACATAAACAGTTCCAAGTATTGTTATGTATCACTAACAATTCAATTAAACATCAGTTATTTGTTTACACACAGTTAAAGGGTCAAATAGTTCTATTTCTTAAAATTCAGTTTAGCATTAGTCCATCGTTTACACACAACTTAGATGTCAATCAGTAGTATTTGACCAGTAGATTGGACCATATCAGGTGCTACCACTGTTATATAATTGTGGAAGGATTTTTTTTTTATATTATCATTTTTCGTTGGTTATATCTTATCATTCGGCTAAGTGCAGGTGTTCACGCTCACGAACGGAGGATATAACAATTACAAATGTCATAAAAAAAAACAGATAGGAAATAGACCTGGGGTGTGAATGACGTCATGCCCGGAAGCGATGGGCCGGGAATTTTGGTGATTTTTGAAAATGCAGTTAGTTGTGATTTGAATCTGGGCAAAGCCAGTCCAGTTGGGGCCTACGGGATGCGCCGTGCGTTTGTTGGGTCAGATGGAACGGTCAGCATAGTAAAAAAGTGTCTCTCTCTCCTAGTGTCGAAAGACTAACTCAAAAAAATTTAATAAACCTTTCGTACCAGAACTAAAGAAAGTCGTCAGTGTTTCGGGATTTCTATGCATCTGAATATTTTACATATAGGTATATTTGTATAGTTATATCATGGCTATACAACACCACTTCAAGCTTGAATGGGCCTGAGTGCGATGCAAATGAAAGGGTATTCTGCATTCCCCAAAGCTCCAACATTACTGGAGCCTCACCATCCGAGTGTTTAACTTCATAACCAGGACACTCGTTCGAGGGGTCTTACTCCTCTGCAGCCTCTGCCTACTGGACTTCTTAAGAAACGACATGGATCTACTCTTTCTCTCGCAAATTGTAGGACAGACTGGTGTACATGGTAAAGCAACAGGTCTAGGAAAAAGAAAACTATGAGCTTAAACCAGGTATACTCCATTTAAAGCTTTTTCTGTTTTTGACAGCCAGGTTGGGTAGTAATATGAGCTGCCGGTTTGAGAGGTGACCGGGTCCATTTCTAGGACAGGGGTGAACTTGGAGGACTCGGTCAAGGGGAACTTGTTTTATTGATGATTTGGACGATTCTGTGGGGACAAAGAGGCCGAATCTACATAAGACGCCATTTCCTACTAAGTTGACAGAGCCCAGACAAATCATTTCACGGTCCCTGCATATGCTGTTCTCCTTCCAACACAAGTCTTGTTTAACTGGAAGACCAGCCTTATGAAAATAAAGCAGTACTTGCTAAAATTCGTCGTCCTGGATCTTCATTTTCACCATGGCTCCTTTCACGACTATTTTGGATATTTCGTTTTTTTCTTCATCCAGCCACTAGTAATCATCTAATTCACTGCATATACAAACCAACCAGGTGAAAATCAAAGCTGCAACACTACACATAGACACTCCTTACCCAACAAGTGGAATCCAAAACCACGTTAACACACACACACACACACACACACACACACACACACACACACACACACACACACACAACTACCCCTGGTAAAAAAAAACAAAAAACCTAAAACATATCAAGTATCGAAAACGAATTAGAGCTAAAATTGACTAAAGTAGACAGACTTTGAGGATAGGAATAGTGGCCCCTTTATAAACTCACACAAAACGGAAAACCATTCAAACAAGATTGAGTTCGAGTCCTATTGAATACCCCATTCATATGGCCTTGTGCCACGTATGTTCTCTGACGAAAGCAACAAGCTGAAACATGTAGGAATGTAAGAACGAAATAAATAAATTACTCTTTAAATAGTACAAATATCTTCGTGGACGTATTCATTTAAAAATATTTACTTTTCTCTTTGGACCAACGACGAATAAATCTTTTACACACACACACACACACACACACACACACACACACACACACATATACATATATATATATATATATATATATATATATATATATATTAGATTGCTTTTGAATTTGTTTGGTTCCGTTTATAAGAATCCATATTGCGGTCATTTGATAATAAAAAAAAGATTTAGCTCAAAGATCCCAAAATTATCATTCAGCGGCAAGTTGAATTGGAAATCGCCATAAATGAGATATTTTGCGTTTTTCTCTAATAAAAAGTTAGACAATGATAAGTCAATTTTATGGGTTTTGAATATATATATATATACATATATATATATATATATGTGTGTGTGTGTGTGTGTGTGTGTGTGTGTGTGTGTGTGTGTGTGTGTGTGTTTGCACACATACGTACATACATAATGTAAAGAAGGTGCCCTTGGTGTAACGGTTATCGTCGTGGGAAAGGGACAATGATCCAAGTTAAAATCCTGGACAAGTTTGTTTGCATTTCCCACTGTGCTAATACCCTTAGGAGAGGTATGAATTCAGCTATTCTCCCTCTATCGGCAAACAGTATGGCAGACTGGGTTTTTTAACGTTGGTATGGCGACTGGTCTAGGAGAAGGAAAACTCTGAATTCAAACCTGTAAAAGTCAGCTTAGCTATTGACCTTTGATTACATCCATCTTGAATGGAGGATTTGGTAAATATACACATAAATGAATAAATGCATCGACAATTTGTGGTTCCAGGTGACCACAGAGTGAAAAGAAAAGATGATTAAAAGTTAGAAAAATAGATCTTGATACAGAGTTGAAAAACCTGTGGAACATAACAGTGATGGTGGTATACTTAGTTGGTATACTTTGTAAACAAAAATGGAGGAATTTGAGATCAGTGAAAGAACTGTGAGCATCCTGACCACAGCACAATTGCGATCAGTTATAATACTAAGGAGAGTCCTGTAAAACTGAACAGACTTATTTTCAATCAGACTCCTGCGAAAAACCACCTTTTAAAACTTATGTGAAAAAATCACTTGGTGTAAAATAATAATAAGCGATATATATATACACACACACACACACACACACACACACACACACACACATATATATATATATATATATATATATATATATATATATATATATATATAAAACACTCTTGTGTAAATGTAATATTTGCAGTTACGTCGATAAACACTATTTGCCTGCAGATGAAATCATGTATACATATAAATATAGTCTAGTTTCTTTGTTTAATGACATAACTACCTCCGTCGGTTATTCAATGCCCAAGCCATTCTTCTAGAAGAACAGTAGCGGTACTATTAAACATAGTTGGGAAGATAATGGGGTTTATATGTGTTTATATGTGAAACTTCTTTCATATTAAAAACTATTAGTACAGCTGTGGTATCGATAACAAACATGAGAAAAAAGAAAGAAAGAAAGAAAGAAAGAAAGAAAGAAAGAAATGTGTCCATCGTGATATCCGTATTATAAAATGGGAAAACATTTTCATTTTTGTTCCATACTCTTATATTTAAAACTTTTCAGCACATGTCAACACCTCTGCTAAATAATTCCAAGAACCACATATACTTCTTTGATCATAAACAACTGTTGACAGCTTCGATATATATGTGACACAACAACAACAACAACAATAAACAACAATCACTTTATCTGCATTTTATATCTCCTTTGTTTATTTTCTAAAAATGGTAAAATCGTCCTAAATCAATTGAGCAATCATTAAGTTAACAATCGTCCTGAAACTAACGTCTTTGATTTTAAAATACGAAAGCGTTAAAAGACAAAAAAATATTGAGTTATATTTTTGCTTCTCGTTGAAAATGAACAAATATGTTGGCGTCGTTTTCAAACATCGCTCGCAAGGGAATAAAACTCTAACGCTAGATGTAAACACTAGTCTTAATCTAACCTTGGGTCAAGGCAGATTAACGAAATAAAGCTTATATATCGACTCAGACTGATTATCAAAACTTTGGTCTGGTAGAATCCAATAAAAACTTCACGAATACGATGCACGGTGCTGCTATTTTTCATAATCTAATATATATATATATATATATATATATATATATATATATATATATATATATATATATATATTGAAAGAGAGAGAGAGAGAGGGGGGAAGAAAGATAACAGACAGAGGGAAGGAGAGAGAAGGACAGGCCGAGATAGATATCGATACAATGAGATAGATAGATAGATCGATAGATAGATAAGTTTGGCGCTGAAGTAATTTAAAAATGAATAAATAAAACGGCTGTAGATAGAATAGATAAAGAAAAAAGATAGATAGATAGATAGATAGATAGATATGCGCACTGGCTGAAAGAGAATCGAAGAATAATCTAATGAAAAAATCAAATGTTTATTTTAATGTAAAAACGAAAGAGAGAGACAGACAGACAGAGAGACAGAGAGAGAAAGAAAGCTAGACAGACAGCGAAGGAGAGAGACAGACAGGCCGAGATACATATGGAGACACTGAGATAGATAGATAGATAGATAGATAGATAGATAGATATGCGCAATTGCTGAAAAAGAATCGAAGAATGATCTAATGAAAAAAAATCAAATTCTTATTTTAATGTAAAAGCAAAAGAAACTGATAATTTTGTATTATTTCCATCAAGCTAAATGCATTTATGAATTACATCTTAATTTTAAAAAATCACAAAAATCGGTTATTTATTCAATTTAAATATTTTCAATACTCATTTATTTCAATACCCATTTATTCATAAATGAATCTATAAATGAATTGGAGATTCATAATAAAAAACACAAATTGGAAATTATTTTTTTATTAAAGAATCTTTGAATTTGCCCCTTATTATTCATCAGACTATCCGAGAATTCACCGACTGCATCTCGGCAGAGATGTAAGACCCCTCAGCCAATGAGTGTCCTAATATCACACGAAACAATCAAATAGCAAGGCTCTAGTCCTGAAACTTTGGGGAATGTGGAGTATTCTTTCATTGCTATTGCTTCGTATATGTAAAAAAAGAGATTTGGCATAAAATAACCTAAAATGGTTGATATGCCATAAAATCAAACCACTTCCTCAGACATTTTTCTTTGGACTTTCAGCTTCTTTTAGGTCTACTAGTTTTTTGCAACACCCCTGATATTTAAAATTATTTTTTTTTACAGTGAAAAGTAAATCTATGAAGGAGAAAATTAAAAGATAGATGCAAAAAGTAGGAGATAATTCAGATAAGAGATAATCTTAACGTATATCTTTTGTTTCAGGTTTTATATTGGTGGATACAATGATGGTGGTTCTAGCAATTCTGAAGCACTGTTTTAAACTGGGCTTCAAACCCACTAAAGCTACTCGATGAATTAAAAAACTGAAAGAAAATAAAACAGTATTTGACCGAACGACCTGTCGTTGTCCAAAGTATTCTAAAATAACCGAAAATATGTTAGAAAAGTCACTTTTAGAATATTATATACATTATTTCCACACTATATCGTCTAAGGAACATAATTTCGTGTTTTATAAGATCGTCTTCGATTATAAATTAGTTATTGCTAGACAAATTTCATCTCAGAATGCCAGATGGGCGCTCACTCATGTTTTAGATATTATTTGCAATAAGACTTAATTGATAAGTCAGTAAGGCAATTGAATTCATATTGGGTTGGTAAAGTAATATTATCTGCTTACTTCAAGGGAGTTTTTCCCCTTTCAGAGCCTGTCTTCTTGTTTAAAAAGAGTAAGGGTTGGGTTTATTTCCCAACGCCTTAGGTACCCCTGAAGGAGAATGCCCACGGAATTAAACCATTGTAGTATCCCCCTCACGGTATCTTTTTTTTTTTTTTTTTTACTGCGGAGTATCTCCAAAATTAATTAACCTTGTATCCCGTTTCAACATCGTGGAGGAATAGGGGCAAATACATACACGTTTTATGTTAGGATGCATCAGAGATCAAATTCCTCAAACTAGTTGAATCATTGTAAGAGAAGAAACAAATCTCTTATAATAAAACCTGTATTTTTCTAAGTATTAGATTATTCGCAAAATAATGTCCTATTTTTTAAGAAACCTTTACTCCTAAATTTAAACAATATCTTAATCAGTCAGAATATGATCCTTGAAGAATCTATGCATTATTTTTTGGGCATTTACGATTAAAGGTTATGATGCCAAGAAGTTTTTTGGTGGGGAGATGTCCTCGTGGTGTAATGGTTAAAGCGATGGATTGCAGAATCGTAGTAAGCGAGTTCGTACTCCAGTCGCGTTATTACGTTCACTTTCGGGCAAATACCCTTGGGAAAGGTATGAACCCCCTTATCCTCTCAGCTATGGGTTAAATAGTACCACTACTGTTCTTCTAGGAGAATGGCTTTGGCATTATATAACCTACAAAAGATGATTTGCCATTAAACAAAAAACCTCAACCAAGAAGTTTTTTTATTAAAGTGACAACTTCTTCCTTGGAACAGAATGTTTTGAAGAAGAAAAAAAAAGTCCTGATGATCTAAAAATGAGAACTGGTCGGCGAGGGATCAGAAAAATATGATTGAATGAGGCAAAGTCAAAAAACAGTGAAGTTTCTATGGTATCATTCTCGATGGAGAATTGTCACGAAGCAAAATTATGACCAAGCAAATAAAGTAAACACACCATTTCTTTTTTTATGTAAAACTTTCAAAATCAAATTCTGAAAGAAGTGATACAAAATTAACCAATCGTGGATACCGGCCAATTGGCCCAGTGGGTAGACTATTCGAGTTAATCACCCAGTAGATCCGGGTTCAATCCCAGGTCAAGTCATACCGAAGAATCAGAAAAATAGTATCTGATACCTCTTAGCTTAATACTCAGCACTGTGTCAATTGTAAATTGGAGGAACCCAGGGAAAAATAGTTCCACCTTCCCCCTACACCTCTGTATAAGTAAGTAAAGTAAAGTTGTCTCCCTTTAGTCGAGGGCGAACCAGAAGGTTCTCTTTTCAATAACTACTACACTGAGATGTAAGGGAGGGTGCTACTCTTTTCCCTAGATTGCTCGACTTTACCCTTGATACGTACCTTAAATTGCTGAGTGTTAAGAAAGGAGGTATCAAGTACCATGTTTAAAGTCATTGGTATGACGTGACCTGGGATTGAACCCTGGCCTCCCTGACCGTTGGGCAACTCAACCCCTCTGTATAGTAGCTATTAAATAAAGAGGCTTCGACGCCACCCTCAGCTACAGTTGCCAATTAACATTTCAAAATAATATTTTAGAATAGAATTTCAACAGTTTATACTAAACCCGGGCAGTGTTTTCCGAAAAACATAAAATGCTTTAAGTTTGGAATAGATTTCCGTAAATGTTTTCAAAAGTTATTGAACCTTGTATTCTGAAAAGTTGATTGGCGCTCGTGTTATCAAAGAAATTATGTTTGATTTTATAATTTTAAAAAATGTATTTATTGATTCGCACCAAGTGACTTGGTTTGGTTGTTTAATGACATCTCAACCTTCGTGAGTTATTTAATTCCAACAACATTCATGTTGAACAGTAGTTGTGCTATTCAACCCATAGCTAGGAGGATAAGGGGTTAATACCTTTCCCAAGGGTGATAGTCAGAAAGAGAATGTTAAAACGCAACAGGAGTTTAAACTTGCTTATTACGACGACACTTAGCCCAACCGGCTGCATCTCTGCAGAGGAGTAAGACTTCCCCAAAAACAGTCCTGGATATGACACAAAACAATCAAATGGTAAGGCTCAAGTAATTCTGGAGCTTCGGGGAATGCAGAATACCCAATCACTGCCATCGTTCCAAGGTCCATTCTACCTTGGAGTGGTAGCAACTGATAGGTTCCTACCTATCGGTCAAAAGGAACAAACAATATGTGCAAACTAATGACTAATGTTCACTAGTGACTTGAAGCAATTCTTGAAACAATATAACTGTACAAAAAAAAACAACAACATATATCTTTTTAATATATATGTACAAAGGCGATTTGGCACTAAATGATATCATCATCATCATCATCATCATATCGTGCCGCTAGCATGGATATCCCTGACTCTCTCTCTCTCTCTCTTGCCCCTTTTCCCTATCATTCATCGCCTCTAGCAGGTCTTCAGGGCTATATCCTGTATCGATACATATCTGCTGTGTTTATGTTCGAGCTGGTCGTCCTGCTTTTGCTTGGCCATATGCGGGGGGCCATACGAGTACGTCACTTATGAGCCCATCCTTGCTTCTTCAGCAGTTTCCTGCCTCTCTGGTTCGTCTAACTTGGATAGTTTTCGTGATGGGGGGCAGGTGGCCGTATAGTTGGTGCCTTGTGGGGTGTTGCCGCCAGGACTTGTTCAGTATTGCTCGCAACATTCTTGTGTAATTGCTGTCTAGCTTCTTCTTCAGACGTTTAGTTAGCGTCCAAGAAGTGCATCCATATAGCAGTATCGATACGACCGCTGCTTGGACGAAACTGCGTTTCATTTTATCGGTCAGGTCTGATTTCCATATGATCGAGAGCCTATCGATAGCTGTCCATGCCTTCGTTAACCGCGTGTCGATGTCTTGTTCGGTTGATGAGACGCTGCTTTCTAGGGAGGTGAATTTGTCTACTAGTTTCAGAGAGCAAACTAAATTATATATATTTGATATATATATGAAAAAAGTAGATTTGGCATTAGATAACCTAAAATAGTTAATATGCTATAAAACCTAATTTGGCTTGAAATAACCTCCAATGGTTGATATACCATAAAACCCAACCTAACCAAAGCAAACGATATCTCATTTTAGCTCTTTAACTAATACGCCCCGGGGACTTTCCCAGTAACTCGGATGTGAATTTTATTTATTTATTTAGTTAGTTAGTTCGTTAGTTCTCTTTTGGGTTCGACGGTTGGTTGGTTGGTTGGTTTTTATAGCATATCAACCTTTATTGTTTGTTTGATGCCAAGCTCATTTTTATGCAAATAATCAGTTCTATTTCAAACAATTCAGTTTAGCCTAAGTACGCAGTTTAAATGTAAGTACACTGTTTAATTGTCAAAAACATTTCTATTTCAAATTATTCAGTTTATAATTTGTAGTATTACGATTCTTCAGACTATTATCCTCAACTTTATTTATGTCAGTACAGCAGTCCGAGGAATCGTAGTACTACAAACAATAATCAAACCTGGTCTCATACATTCAGAGAAATTATTTAGTTTAGTCAAACAGTTCTAATTCAAACAATTCGGTTTATCATAAATACGCAGTTTAGTTCTATTTGACCAATAGATAGGGCCCTATCAGATGCCATGATTCCGGCCAGAGTGGACTTTGGATCCATGGCAATGAACGGATGCCCCGCATTCCCCAAAACCTTAGCATTACTGGAACCTCACCATCAGACTGTTCAGTATCTTATCCAGGAGACTCATTAGAGGAGCGTCTTACCCCTATTCAGAGATTCAGTCAGTATATTCCTCAGCCCCAGCTGACTGTGCAAGGAGTTCGACCGGTGTATTTTCAGTGCAACTTTGTATACGATATACTCTAATAATTTGACAGAGGTTAGTTATGAAAATCGTTCACCGGTGTGCCGAGCGTAAAAGACATGGGGAAGAGAGCGACGAAATGGCACGTAAATTAACATTTCTGAAGTCAAAAATGATAATGAGAACTTCTGTAATGCCGGTGTTGATCACAATATTGTTTAGTCGTGCATTCAACAATTTTCATTCGGTGGACATGCACACATAGGTTCAAACAAATTAACACATATGTGAACGTCCACACAGAAAGAAACACTCCTGCACAACTAAACAAATATACAAGGACAAACAGAAATATGAAAAAACTTTCGAACACACGTGTATTTTCATCGATAGACAGACTATTTCGTTGAATCACAACTCATCAGTGCAGCTAGACACACAATATGTTTCAAGTTGAGATCGAAAGCCGACTGACGTAAAGTGAGACGGATATCTTTACCCAGGGACATGGCCTCCTCAGCGTAAGCAAGGAAATTTAACGGATATGTATTTTTTTTTCCCTTTATTTTGCATATACGTTTAATACCTACCGGAGTACTCAATTAATTGGAAGAGCTTTGCATTACGTGAGGGGCAACTCATAATTCCCCAAGAAAGTGCTCATCCTCAAAAGGTGCATATATATATATATATATATATATACCACACGCTCAAAGAAAAATACGCATACACAATTTCATATGCACACCTGAAAGCATATATATGTGTGTGTGTGTATTTGGGTGTGTGGAAAAATATTTGTATACTGATAAAAAAACGCACACTATACATATTTATCTATATGCTTATGCGTATATATACATTTGTATGTGTGTATATGTGTGTTCTAATGTTTGTACATACATATATATATATATATATATATACATATATTTGATTTAATATTAAAGGCATGTTTTGTCTACATATTTTTGTTTCGAACCTTTCAAATCACCGTATAGTTGTTTCGATATCCACCTGGAATTGGATAACAAATTTCCCAAGTTCTTTCATGTCCCTCTCGGGAAATCATCAGGGTGTGTATATATTGCAAAAGTACAATACAACATTTCATTTAAACTGGTGTGATTTCTTTTTAATTCTATATATAGCAACATTTGCTAAAGACATTTTATTACATTAACACTGATTTTAAAGTTAATTTTGTTAAGCTTATGACGTTTATTTCTTCTATATATTATATAAATTGTAGTCTTCGCTTTTTTGTTGTTTCAATATTGTTGTGTTTTCGGTCAGAATTTTTCTAAATTCAGTTTTTGGGCAGGAATTTTTTTTAGATGTGCCATTGAGCTAGTATGGTAAATAAGTATGGTACGTCGTCTCGAGAGAGTTGTTAACGTTAAACCAACGTATATATTTGTGTTTTCGGAGATACAATCTCCCAAAGGACATTTAAATTGATATATAGCGTTACTTCTAAGCAGATTTATAACTGAGGGGGAGGAATTATTGGTAATAAAGTTAGAGGGTTCAAATTTATTATAGAATGTGATGAATTTTTAAAAAATTTATTAGGGTCAGTAGCGAGTATGTTTCTTCGATTCAACGTTTTTAAGATATTTTCATCTAATTTATAATTGTAGTGTATCTGATTGCAGTAAAAATATTTGATAAATGTGAGTTCATTGGGTGCGGTGCTGCAGTGTTTATTTTCTTGGCTACAATTTTTAATTCCACTTTTGCAATATAGCACCCCCAGCCTGGGAAACAGTTAAACATGGAAAATTTGCTTGTCAATTCCTGTCAGATATTTTAACAACTATGCGGCGATTTGAAACGATCGAAACAAAAATATGTACACAAAAGATGTCTA
Source organism: Sepioteuthis lessoniana (assembly GCA_963585895.1). Lineage (NCBI taxonomy): Eukaryota > Metazoa > Mollusca > Cephalopoda > Myopsida > Loliginidae > Sepioteuthis > Sepioteuthis lessoniana. The sequence goes on from OY757911.1 coordinate 116,463,525, forward strand.
TAATATTTAATCAAATATACCTTGACGAGGAAATGCTGCCTAAATACACACACACACACACACATTTTAGTTAGTATATATACACACATAAAAATTAGCGCATTCACACCTACTCACCTTCATATACAGATATATATATATATATATATATATATATATCTACGCGCGTGTGTAAGTGCACTATATACCCAACCTCTCTGCTTGAGCAAGATGCAACACAAGGACAATTTCTAAACAGATATGTAGTATCTCATTGGGTCAAATAGAACTGTTTGACCGTTTAACCATGTGCGAAGAAATGACTAATGTTGAACACTATTATTTGTGTCGAATACAAATACTTGAAATAGTCTAACTGTGTGCAAACAAATAATCTATTGATATTACTTAACAATAATTGAAACCATTTGACTGTTTGCAAATGTATGAATTATACTGAATAAAATCATTTGAGTTAAACTGCAATACCTGAAACCATTGCCAATACTTAACTATGTGCTACAAGATTAGCGCTAACTTCTTAAAAATTACCTTTAAACTGTTCATTTACAAATCATATACATAGGTATTTAAGAGAGTGCAAATTAATGACTGATGTTAAATTTCATCGTTAATGTTACATAGCAATATTTGAAATTATGTAACTATGTGCTAACAAATGAGCTCTGGCTCGGTTAAAAATGCATTTAAAAATTATATTAGATATATATATATAAAAACATGATTCAAACAAATAATATTGAGAACTATTAGTATTACATAGCAATACTTAAAATCATTTAACTTCCTGTAAACAAATCAGCTCTGGCTCGTTTAAAAAAACATTTACAAATTATATATTTAATATATATGTATGTATGTATGTATGTATGTATGTATGTCATGTACGATCCAGCACCCGGATCGTCTTATACAGAACCAACTATCTTCGTTGGAGGTAACAAATTAGATGTTGTGTGCTCTTTTGTATATCTAGGCAGTACCCTCTCAGAGGGATGCAGCCTCGACAGGGAAATATCCTTCCGCATTGAAAGGGCTTCTCGTTCTTTTTCAGCACTTAATAAACGTGTGTGGTCTCAGTATGGTATCAAGTTACATACAAAAATCATTGTGTATAAAGTATGAGTTTTGACGGCCCCCCTGTATGCAAACGAAACTTGGACGCTCGATAAACACCCACTCAAACTTCTTGAGGATTTCCATCAACGGTGCCTGAGATAGACACTCATATCAAATGGAAGTCCCATGTTTCAGATACAGAAGTATTAGGGAAAGCAGGGCTACCAAGCATCCAGTCGATGGTAATTAAAAGTTGTCTCCGATGGGTTGGTCACATTGTACGTATGGATGACGGCCGTCTGCCGAGGCAATTATTCTATGGTGAGATGTGGGAAAGAAAGAGAAGAGATTTAAGGACACAATAAAATATTATCTGAAACAATTTGGACTATCTGTGGACCAATGGGAAAAAATGGCTTCAGACAATAGTAAGTGGCGGAAACTGATTCACGAAAGCATAGAATCATTTGAGAATAACCGTATGCAGTACAGCGCTTACAAACATTTGATTCGCAAATGCGAACTGGGTCCAGCACCGGGTCCACAAAATCACTACGCTAACTGTGACATATGTGGAAAACTGTACCTATCTCTTGCTGGTTTCAAAAGCCATCTGCATAAATGTGCAAAATCTATCTTGCACCCAAATAATGTCACTGCAAACAAAACTGATCGGTTATGCCAATTCTGGGGCAAAATCTTTCGCAGCTTGGCCGGCCTGAAGAGTCACCAATGAACACATACAATTTAAGTGAGGAGTAGGGGAGGGGGAGAGGACATGAGATAAAGGAGGTGGCCGCGCTCGAGAGGACAGCCATCGTGTTATGTATGTATGTATGTATGTATGAACAGGATTCCAACAAATAATATTGAGAATTATGAGAGTCAGATAGCTAGACTTGAAACGATTTAATTGGGTGCAATTAAATAAAGCTTTGGCTCATTAAAAATGTTACTGAGAAACTATGAGTGTAAAAAATAATATATATTTAATACATGAACTTGAATACAACTACATCCAACCTTTTCTGGACATTTTACTTATTAGGAATATCAACAAACTAGAATTAAAGGTTTATCGTAAACCCACTTGTAAAAACGACCATATTCACTTTTATTCAAACCACAACAGCAATACTAAAAGAGGTATCATCATTAGGTTTTTTGGAGGTGCCCGTGGTGTAATGGTTATCGTCGTTGGAAATGGACACAGTGACACGAGTTCAAATCCTGGACGAGACTGACTGCATTTCTCATATCACTAATACCCTTGGGAAAGGTATGAATCCAATTATTCTCCCTCCAGCTATGGGTAAATAGTAGGGCAGACTAGGTTCTTCTGCCTTGGTGAGGCAACTAGTCTAGGAGAAGGAAAACTCTGAATTCAAACCTGTTAAACTCCGCTTAAAAATTGACCATGTGTCACATCCTGCCCGAGCGGAGGGGTTGGTAAATATGATCATCATAGGTTTTTACCTTAGAGCTCTGCGCATTTGTTACTCGAAATATTTAAACGACGAATTCATCCACATAGAAAACTCCTTTCTAAACTTTCAGAACCCCAAATCCTTTATACATTTTGCTAAATCTAAAGCCTTCAAAATCCACAACAAAAGTCAATCTTAAACTAATGCCTACTCAATATCTAATAAAACTAGTTACCCCCATAGATACATAACTTTACCAAACAATTCTTCTCACAGCATAACAAACAAAAATAAACTCAATATCAAAACTTCTTCTCTATATTTAATATATGTATGAATAGGATTTGGCATGAAATAAACTACGCCGTTTGATGTGCCAAAGAACCCAACCAACCTAATTATTATTTCAAAATTAGTAGATGCTGAAACTCAGCAAAAACCAGACATATAGAGTATCCAGTAATAAAATAAATTTACTACTTAAGAGTTATGGTCAGCGAGACTGGTTCCGGAATAAGTCATGTTAAGCAATTTGATATTTGAAATGTTTTACGAGTTAAAATTAGAGTTTCTATCGGTTTATAATTGCTATATATATATATACACAGTGGGGTCGGTGGAAATTCTCCCGCTCACTGATCAAATTTCTTATCTATACTTAACCCATTCACCTGTCTCGATTTATGGACCCGACCAAGAGAAATTCTTTCGGTCAACAATGCTCTCTGAATCAACGGAAACAAAACCTTATTTTTGGTTTGGTTTGGTTTTATGGCATATCAACCATTGCAGGTTATTTAAAGCCAAATCCTCTTTATACATATGTATTAAATATATACGATTTGGTTTGGTTGGGTTTTATGGCATATGAACCATATCACTTTATTTGTTCAATTAATTTTTTTTAGTTTTTTTTAGAGATAATAATTGATCTTAAAATTACGACAGTTTAAAGATATATATTGAAAATTCTTTTTATTTATTTGCATTTTAGTATTTAATATGTACCACAAAACGAATTCACTTTATCAGATATTTGTTTGGGTTTTATGGCATATCAACCTTTGTAGGTTGTTTAATGCCAAATCCTCTTTATACATATATATTAAATATATATGATTTTGTTTGGTTTGGTTTTATGGCATATCAACCACTGCAGGTTATTTAATGCCAAATCCTCTTTATACATAAATATTAAATATATATGATTTGGATTGGTTGGGTTCTATAGCATATAAACCATATCACAGTTCTATTTCAGGTAATTCCGTTTAGCATAAGTACTGAATTTTAGTTCTATCTGACTTATTTCCTAGCACTCCGGGTCAGAGTGGATCTGGGAGGGATGCTAATGATGGGGTACTCCACATTCGCCAAAGCCCTGGAACCTCACTATCAAATTTTTAAGTGTCTTATTCTGGACACTGGTTGGGAGGGGGTCTTAGCCCTCTGCAGAGGTGCAGTCGGTGTATTCTACAGCTCCAGCCGACTGGGCAATTTATCAGATGTGAATATTATTGTATTTTGATTTAATGATATGTATTATTCCTGATGACTGAATAAAAAATAAAATAAAATAAAAACAGATCTCTAGTATATGCGACATTACTGATTGATTTTTCGTCGCTGTTTTTGTTTGGACTCAATGTTTGATTGTATATCAACCTTTGTGGGTGGTTCAAAGCAATCGTTTTAGACGAACAGTAGTGATATTATTTACCCAATAGCAGGGGTGGATAATTGGGTTCTTATCGATCTCGAGGTTATTAGTTCAAAAGTGGGCGTAAGAACATGACAGGAGTTTGAACTTGGTTACTCTGATGGTGCAGTCTAGCATTTAACCGCTACGCAACCGAGGATCATTTGTTTCTGTTGTGACATATCAGCTGTCTTAAAAATTTCTTAAAAATAATGTTTTCAAAAATTTGACGAGGACTCCATGTCAAAACAAGCTAAGTCCAATTAAAATTCTAAAAGTAATTCCCCAAAATATAATATGGCATTATATATATATATATATATATATATATATATATGACATTATAAATATATGACATTATATATATATATATATATATATATATATATATATATATATATATATATATATATATACGCAACCCCTCCTCACTAGCAGGATGTGGGACATGGTCAATGTTTTAAGTGGACTTTAACAGGCTTGAATTCAGCATTTTTCTTTTCCCAGACCGGATGACATTAAAGGTTAAAGAGCACAGTCTGTCCAACTATTTACTCAAAACTAGAAGCATAAGTTTCTCAAAGGTATTATCGCTATATGAAATCCTAACAGCCTTGACCAAAATTTGAACTCGGCTCACTACCGCAATAACCATTACAGCACGAGCACCTCTGTCTGTCTCTCTTCCTCACTTTCTCTCTCTCTCTCTCTCTCTCTTGTTTTCTCTCTCTCTATCTCTCTATTCATATATATATATATATATATATATATATGTGTGTGTGTGTGTGTGTGTGTGTGTGTGTGCATTCTCAAAGGAACAAGGATTGAAAAAAGTCATCTTAAGAATACACAAGAGCTAAATTCCAGTGAGTTTTCGTTTGGTCGAAGTACCTTTAAAACTCCTTTTTTGATAGGGTAAGAAGCAGGATCGTTGAATTTCTTATAATACTCTTCGCATCTCGACAAAAACATTTTCCTCTTTCTCAATATTGTATTTCACAACAAATGGCTGTTTATGAATATAAAGACTTTTTTCCACAATATTATGTTGAATTGACACTAACACATCTAGGTGATGTCTTGGAGTCTAGATAGGAGTCTAGACATCTCGACGTATCACTTAAGAGAGCCTCATTATCATCTGATAGCATTGAATTCCCAGACTCTCTAGCGACACCTTTCCCAAACATCCATCGCTCCTAGAGGGTCTTCTAGATTGCATCCAGAGTCCACACTGAGATGATATATGTAATAGAACGTCATTTATAATTTCATTTTTTTACTTTTCCAGCAAAATCCCTCATATCTTGTTCGTCTTATCAGGATGGTTTATGAGATTTGAGGCAGGTGGCCGTATAACTGCTATTTTATGCGGTATTTTTTCGATGATTTGTATAAAATTGCGCTTAGCATTCTTCTGTAGCTTCTATTTTGCTTTTTTTTTCTTTGCATTTCGTTAGTGTCCAGGTGGTGCATCCATACAATAGTGTTGACTCAGCAACAAGTTGGAAGAAATTCCATTTTATTTTATTGGCTAGATCAGATTTCCACATGATTAATAACCAATCGATAACAGTCCACGCCTTTGCTAGTAAGATATTGACATCACTTTCAGTAAATGAGATGCTGCTGCCGAGGTATGTGAATTTGTCCTCTAATTTCAGAGGCTCACTACTTTGAGAATAACTTAGGTGGTATGATAGATAGATGGATTGATAGATACCAATTTCTCCATTAGCCTAATTGCTACAGCAATCGATATAGATAATCTGGCATCTAGAGGAACCGGGAAATTTCTATTTATAAATGTCTACCATATGTACTATCTGTCCCTCTCATAGATATAATGATCTGAGTATATTGCGATAAAAAGTAATTAAAATTGAAGATTGAAAATTAAATTCAAGTCATAATACCATCCATAAATATATAAACTCTAACAATTTTATATGAAAAGTTAATTATTTTCTATACGTAAACCAGGGTTTTATCATTTCAGCGGGTAATTTGGTCGGCCTTAGTAGAGATTGACCCGAAGGTTCCCCTTTCAATAGCTACTACACCAAGGTGTAGGAAGTGCACAGCTCCTTTCCTTGGGTTGCTCCACTTACCATTAATCCACACTTTATAATGACGAGTGATAAGCAAGGAGGCATCGAGAACCAGTTTTTGAGTTTTAGAAATGACTCGATCGGAGATTGAACACAGGTCTTCCAGGCCATTACCAAACACTCTAATCATTTCACCAACGGCCATATTGTTCCCAGAGGAACCATATACTATTAAAATAAAAAGTTCTTTGTCTAAATTCTTAAAGTGAAGCTTCATGATTTTTATAATTTAGAGTATTTGGATCTTCATCTTTTTTTGTTAGATTCAAAACGTTTCAGCCAATATATTCTCCATCCTTCTTTAGATCTTTTTTGTCAAACTTGGGATCGTTCACGGAACTTTGAACTGAACCCTTTATTTAACCCACGGGATTTGATGGTTCTGATTCCGTTAACCCTAACTAGGTATAGTTGTTAACTTAAAGTAAGTATTCCTTGTTATTTTTATCTTTATTGAACCTTCAACTTCCTGATGATTCCACTTCGAAGTCCATTAACCCAACGCCTAAATCTTTATGTCACGTGTCTAGTAGTTTAGGGGAAAATAACAAATAATACTTACTATAGCTTAACACTTATACTTAGTTAAAATTAAGAATTTATAAAATTATCCGTTGGGACGGACATTAGCCATAGGTGGCTAAACATTTTGGTGAGGGGGCTGCATTACTAGGTTATGCATTTTCAAAAGGCCTCATCTTTTAAAATCAAAAGAATATTACAAGATCATGTATGTCTACATGCAAGTGTTTATTTTTTATTTCTTTAGAGGCTCCGGTGGGTCGCACAGAACAGTACAGCAGGCCGCATATGACCCTCACTTGACAAAAGTGAAAGTTTAATGACTGCCAAGACATCATTTTAAAAATAAATTACTATTGCTATTATAATTGCGAATTTTTCACATTAGCATTATCTGGTGGTTTTTCACTGGAGTCTAAGTGACATCATACCTCCTCAGGTCTCCCGGACTCTCCTCAGTATTCTAACCGATCTCAAGAATGCTCTAATCTAATGATTATCGTTTAGAGGATCTTAATAATGTGGTTTCTGTATGGTTTCAGTTCTTCCTCTGATATCTAATTCCTTGAGTCTTTTCTCCATACTTCTGAGAACTGTTATGAGCGCACCAACTACAATTTTTATCACCGTCACCTTCAAGTTCCAGAGGGTTTTAGTTCCCTGGCAAAGTCCTAGTATTTGTCTCTCTTTTCGCTTTTTTTTCCCTCTCTTGTCCACTGGAACGGCCAAATTCTCTGTATGACAAGATGATTTTTTCTCGTTGATTAACTCGAGGTCTAATCATCTTACCGGGATTAGGTGATCCGTTTTTATCTCAAAATACCATTCTATTGGACGGATTCTAGTATGGCCATACACTATTTTGTTATGCGACCAAATTTTAGAATTTGAGTCTTTTATTATTTTACTTATTAGAGAGTTTTTCTCACCAGTGTTGGCTGGTAGTTTTCCCCAAAACTGAAAGTGAGAACAAGTCTCCTCAAGTTTCCAGGACTCTTCTCAGTATTCTGGCCGATCTCAACAACGATGAACTTTAGATACTCTCCACTAGTCCTCTAATTTCCATTTCCTCCAGTCCCAAAACCAATCTTTTCGTGACGGTTTCGAGTGCGCCAATTCCAATTGGTATCACCGTCACTTTCTTGTTCCGTAGTTTTTCAATTCTCTAGTAAGGTCTTGGTACTTATCTCTCTTTTCACTTTCTTTCATTTTGGAACATAGGACCAAAATACGTTGTGTCTGAAAGAAAGGAGTTCGCAGGAAAGACACACTCAAAACTCGAAATTTAAGGAAGAAAATAGTAGTCGCTTTTATTCATGGGGACGACAGCGGGCGGTAGTTAAAAACAGTTTGTTCGATAGCGTTCTTCCTCCTTCTCCTTCTTGAGTTGACACCAGAGTCGTTATAGTGGGCTTGTTGATACGTTCATATCAGTCATATTGGTTACAGGCTGCGTGTGGCATGGGGCGGGGTGTCCTGGACCTCTGACGAACCTGTTTAGAAACCTGCCTTGAACGCCCCCAAATCTCGTTACTTGATTTCTTATATAGAGATTTGATGGATCAATTCGAAGGTTCCAGAAGGCTCGGTGACACGAGTGTAAACAATAGTGTAGCACGTGAAAGTTCATGCGTGATTATATTAAAATCACGCTTGAACTCTACAGATCACGCGCTAGGTTCGTGACATTTTTCAATGATTGATGACAGCCGATGTGCTCGCACGTTCTCAATGACAGCGCCCGTCCGTAATATTACAATTTTTGCTGTGGTCAGTCAGAAGGCAAAGTCCACTGTTCGGCAGATTCTCTTTTATTGTTGTCTATCACAAGGTCTTGTCGTCTGGCAGAGATTAGATGATCCGTTTGTAACTCAAAATCACAAAGAATTTTATGCGTCTTATTTTCTAGGCCAGATTCTAGATTATGCATATACCATTTGTTCGTATGGTCAAATTCAAACTACTTGCACTATTCCCTGTCGATCACCTTGTCCCCCCCCACCAGTCTATTCTAGTTTCTTTGCGCTAATTTACTGCATTCGCTTTGTTGTTGTTGTTGCAATATCGAGGGTTTGTTAGAATGATCTCTGGAATTTAAAATTGCCGTCTCGCAGACCTTAATGCAGGTGAGCAGGTGAAGAATCTGTCTTTTATCAGAAGTAGCCATATGTTTTTTGCGGTCCACATGGTAAGAAATAGCAGGTACTGTGTGCTTGTCGTGAATCTATCAATGAAACGAATCAGACATTTTATAATCATTTCGGTGTTGGTCGACACGAAAGAGTTCTTGACATGAAAACTATATTGCTGAAGGTTAGTAATTTTATTAAACACTCACACACACAAACATTCCCACACACACACACACACACAACAAGTTTAGCTAAAAAAAATTAAGAAAATTCACGGGGGATATCCTGCTGTATTCGAACATCAGAGAATATTACAGCAGTGAGGCAGCCTGTTACCAGATCTCAACGTCGTTGAGCCCTCAAGCATATTCTAGCAAGGGAAATGTCAGATTAAAGTTTGGGGAGGATTTTACACGCAGACCTTAAATTTCAACTTATCAAATAGACAGTCGTACAGGAAATTAAAGAAAGTGAAAGGTGCAACTATAAAGCATTTTCTGAAAACGTTCAAACTGACACTGTTGTGATCTGTTGGGAAGAATCCCATTTTTATTCGATGTACCAAGTTTACAAGCAGAATTGTCAACGATGAGTCGCAGAGTTTCCTGAACTAATCAACGGTTTCATTTTCTTAATAAAATGGCATATCAGCCTTCATGACCTATTTAAAGCCAAATCCATCCTTGAAGAAGAAAAGGAGTGGTACTATTAAAGTTATCATCATCATCATCATCACCATATCGTACCGCCAGCACGGATATCACTGATCCTCTCTCGCCACTCCTCCCGATCGTTCTTCGTTTCTGGCAGGTCCTCAGGACCATATTCCGTATCTTCACTGAGCTGCTTTAGCTCGGCCATGTGCAGGGGTCCATAGGAGAACATCACTTATGATCTCGTCTCTGCTTCCCCAGCAGTGTCCTG
>OY757911.1:116478398-116483398 GCA_963585895.1 Sepioteuthis lessoniana
TTACATAAGAATACAAAATTGCAATTTAGAAACCGCTACCAAGCGGTTTCATATAGGAACAAACGTTTCATCTCGGAGGATTTTGCTTCCGACCTTAGAATCAAAATTACTCCATGTCGCTATTATTATTATTATTATTATTATTATTATTATTAATTTTTGATGATTTTTCTATATTCGTTGGGGTTTTGCCTCAATATTTTGGGTTTTTTTTTTTTTGTTCGTCTTAATTTTGTGCCATTGTTTGATCGTGAAAAAAGAAAATCGAAATTCATTGTGAAAAATATGCGTAAAAAAAATCTTCTTAGGATCATTAATTATGACTAGCTGAAGTATTCTTCTACGTAGGCTCAGAGCCTAGAACTTGGATAACTGCTAATTATTTTATTATCTTCATTTCCAGTTAAGAATTTAGACCAGACTGTGATAAACGGAAATTTATACCATGAGAGATTAATTCACGCTACCGAAAAGAAATTTTAAAAAATCATATTTTTATCGTCTCTTGAAGATTTACCCATATTTACCAACCCCTCCGCTCAGGCAGGATATGACACAAGGCCAATTTTTAAGCAGAGTTTAACAGGTTTGAATTCATAGTTTTCCTTCTCCTAGACTTGTTGCCTCACCAAGGCTGAAGAACCCAGTCTGTCCTAGTATTTACCCATAGCCGGAGGGAGAATAATAGGATTCATGCCTTTCCCAAGAGTATTAGTACTATGTGAAATGCAATTAGCCTGGTCCAGGATTTGAACTCATGTCGCCGTATCCATTTCCAATGACGATAACCATTACACCACGGGCACCTCCAGTCACGAAGATTTACCTATGAACCGAATTAATCATGATTAATGTAATGAGAATAATCATTTCAGTAACCCAAATAATTTGGTCGTTTTCTCGATTTAAAATTAAAAATCTAAATTCTTTCTTGCTGTCGTAAATTGTGCCTGGACTGCGACATTCTAGTCAGTCAGTTAGAAAATCCTTAGTATGAATAGCGCGACTGCATGTCTAACTAACTTACTTGAGTACTTGACACAGTTGAGAACATTAACTACTGCGTCACGGTGATTCTCACGGTATCATCCATATGTATGTGTGCTAATAAACTCCTCTGCACACATGTGAAAAATATAAATATGAAAATGAACAAATTTTCGACTGTATATACTGAAAATATCCTGTATTTTTAGCATCTGTTGCCAAGTTATGTGAGCATATGTAATTGGTAATGATGTTCAAATGTGTAATAAAACCGATTTTTATTTTGAATGCGCTTGAGGGCATTAGAAGAGACCTCAGTTGGATTTTATTATGGAGGTGTTCTCTACTTGTTCTTTAAGATATATCCTAGTGAGAAAAATCTGTATCTGGATTAAAACCATATTGCTCAGGAGTGACCCTGAGGGAACCTGAGTAAAGTTCTTCATTGTTCATGCCTTTTCTCCGAGATGGATTTGGAACTCCTAGTCAAATTTAATTAACAATCAGAAAGCTATAAATGTCCTTCTCCTCCCCAATTAGATTGTTAAATATACCACTGTGGTTAAATTGTTCCACTAATCCATTTCTGCAAGGATGGTTTGGACATTAAATAACTCAAGAAGGTTGATATGTCATTAAACAAAAAAAAAACGAACTAGGTCAATGCTTATATAATAATAGAATTAAAAAGAAACATTGTTTTTCAGAGTTTGAATAACTTTTATTTTCTAGCACAAGATTAATTAAATGATTGATTTTAACGGCATTTCAACACATTCAGTGTAATTCTATATAAGGGAATAGCGTTCATTTTTGTAACGTTTCTTAAGAACTTGTTTTTGCACACGGTCCGATCGAATTTAGAGTGTTCGTAAACGGAACTATTTGAAGCATCGATGGGATACTAAAAGGTACAACCACCCTGGTTTTAGAGGGGACCTGGAAATAATGACAATGAAAGTGTTCTCTCCACTTCCCATATCTCCAAAACTGAAGCCTCACCATAAGATTCAGTTAAATGTTGTTCTCAGGACAAGGATTAATAGATTTTGTTTCAGTATAGATTATAGCGGTCGTGTCCATACTACTGTATAAATGCACTACTTGGACGTGTATAGAGAAAAAATCTTGACGGCAATTGCACAAGGATGCAACGAACTATATTTTAAAAAAACTGGAAGCAACATTCCATAAAACAGCAACTGTATCCCGAAGACAATCAAAATTTGTCGAACTAGACATGTGGGACACTGCTGGAAAAGCAAGGTCGAACTCATTAAGTGACATTCTCCAATTGACCTCTTTACATGGACGCGAAGAGTAGGACGACCAATTAGAACTTATCTGTACTGATATAGGATGTAGCTGGGAAGACCTACCGGAAGTGATGGATGATAGAGATGGATGGTGAGAGAAAGTTAGGGGAATCAGAGTGAGCAGCACGACATGATGATGATAGATAGATAGATTGATAGATAATGGTCTTCGTCACAGGTGCCTAACACAACATTTTGATTACGACATTGCAACAAGGTAAACTTTGATCATCATCATCATCATCCACAAGCACGGATATCCCTGACCCTCTCTCGCCACTCCTCCCTATCGTTCATCGCCTCTGGCAGGTCTTCAGGGCTGCATCCCATATCCTCACAGAGCTACTGTATGTATGTTCGAGCTGGTCGACCTGCTTTTGCTCAGCCATATGTGGGGGTCCATAGGAGTACATCACTTATGAGCTCGCTCCTGCTTCTCCAGCAGAGTCCTGCATGTCTGGTTCGTCTAACTTGGATAGTTTTCGTGATGGGAGGCAGGTGGCCGTATAGTTGATGCCTTGTAGGGTGATGCCACCAGTCAGGAATATTATCATCCGTTTTCACAGCAGAAATTTTTGATAAGAAATGATAAAATCTTTGGATTAAGAAAAGATTATTTTTTATAAAAAATTATTCCACGCGTATTTCTTTATGGACGACATTGCGCATGCCCGCGCATGTATGTGTGTGTGGGGGGGTACATCACCTATCTTATATACAAATAGCAGGGATGATACATTTCTAAACTTTACAGCACAGAAAATCTGTAACAAAACATATGAATATATAAGTAAGTAAAGTTAGAGACCCTTGTCAAGGCTGACCTAACGGCCCCTTTTTCATTAGATTCAATACCGAGGTGTAGGGAAGGGCACTACTTCTTTCCCTGGATTGATCCACATTATCATTGATCCGTAGTTTATAATACTGAGAGTTAAACAAGGCGGTATCAAGTACCATTTTTTGAGTCCTTGGTATTAGTCGACCTGGGATTGAACCTTGGTCTCCCTGGATGTAACTGTCCCAAAATAAGTTCATCTTCTATTCGTGCAATTTTATTTTTGGTTACAGAAATATTTGAACTTTGGGGGTGGAGTTTCAATGACGTATAGTTTGGTAATAAATTATAGCTAATAATATATGTTTTAATTCTCTCATTTCCCTCAAGAAATAATGAAATCCAAGATGTTTTGGATAAGAAGAAAAATAGCTTTTTACGAAAAAATATCAGGGGTGTATTTTATTTACAGGCAATATTGTATGCGTTGGTGTACGTCGATCAATGTTTCCCAGATAACAATTATCAAAAGAATATTTCAAGTTATTATTTATTTTCTGCATATTCTCTTTCATAACTGGGAAAATAAACAGAAGCTATAATAATAATAATAATAATAATAATAATAATAATAATAATAATAATAATAATAATAATAAGAAGAAGAAGAAGAAGAAGAAGAAGAAGAAGAAGAAGAAGCTTTCTAATTGATATGTCAGTGCCAAAAGATAATGACATATCAGTTAAAGAGTATAAAATAAGTCAATGCGAAGACCTAGAAAGAAAGAAAGAAAATTACCACCGTAGAAGAAATAGTGGGAGCCCTGAGCACGATCAAGAAAGGGGCAGATAAGATAACTGGCAACATATAATACAGGAAATTGCACTTTAAGTGGAATTGTCCATCTCCTGAGGAGTCTACTATCTGTGTGTGTGTGTGTGTGTGTGTGTGTGTGTGTGTGTGTGTGCACTTAGGCAGCAGTCCTTTATTCAAGCATGTTTGATTAAATAATTAAGACACATTTTGTCTATATAATTTTATTAGTATCCTTCAAGTTTCCTGACAAAGGTTTTGGTTTGCGGTTAGAGTTGGTAGATGAACTTATGGAAATTGTTCCGAGCACTTTCGGACATTTCATTGGCCATCATCAGGAATTGTTTGCATGAGTAAAGATTTTTTTCCTGATTGCCGGTGAGAGGTCCGAAAGTGTTCCGGACAATTTCGGTAAATTCATCAATAAACTCTAACCTTAAACCAAAGCACTTGTCAGGAAACTTGAAAGGATCCAAATAAAATTTTTTTGTCAAAATAATCAAACATGCTAAAATATATACATCCATCCATACATATATACGTACATATAAAAGTTAAGGCTTATATATATATATATATATATATATATATATATATATATATATATATATATATATATATATATATATATATCCCCTAACTTTCCTCACCCTAAGTTTTGGGGATAGACCCGATGAAAGATGGTAAGAAAATAAAAATAAAGCTAAAATCATACAACAACAATAACAGGAAAAAATAAATAAAACCCTAACACAACAACAGCAAATAGACTGGGGGAGTTGGAAGTTGCTGGACGAGTGGAGACTATCCAAACAACAACATTATTGAGAACGGCCAAAATACTGAGAAGAGTCCTGGAGACTTGAGGAGACTTGCTGTCACTCAAACTCCAGTGAAAGACCATCAGCGGACGCTGATGTGAAAAACTCCAATGGATAAAATGATAATAACAATAATAATAATGATGATAATAATAATTGCAGTGGATGTGGAGATACTGATATCAATATGAACAGGTACTGATATCAATATGAAATAGGTTTTATTTTTTCTTGGCTCTTGACAGCAAAACCAGTTCGGTTTAGATTTTTCAGGTTTGGTATGA
>OY757911.1:116490898-116493398 GCA_963585895.1 Sepioteuthis lessoniana
GTTTGCCCAGGAGTGACCCTGAGGGAACCTGGATAAAGTTCTTCATTGTTCATGCCTTTTCTCCGAGAGGCATTTGGAACTCATAGTCAAATTTGATAAACATTCGGAAAGCAATATATTCCCTTCTCCTCCCCAATTATGGGTTAAATTGTACCGCTACTATCTTTCTACAAGGAGGCTTTTAGCATTACATAACCCTAAGAAGGTTGATATGTCATTAAACAAAGAAAGCAAAATAAGCTATAGCTCATAAAATTTGACCATAGTTGAGGGTGACCTGAAGGCTCCCTTTTCGATAGCTACTACACCAAGGTGTAGGGGAGGGTTCTACTCTTTTCCCGGGATTGCTCCACTTTACCCTTGATCCATACCTTGTAATGCTGAGTGTTAAGCAAGGAGGCATCAAGTACCATTTTTTGAGTCTTTGGTATGACTCGACCTGGGATTGAACCCAGGTCTCCCGGACCATTGGCGAACACTCTAACCGCTGGGCCAATGTCCGGTACTGATATTAAAAAGATACATTGTTTTTCAGAGTTTTTCGTTGTTCATGTCTTTTCTCCGAGATGCATTACGACGTCCGTGTCAAATTTGATAAATATCCATTGATAAAAAACGAAAATGTTTCAAGATAAAAAAAGAAGGATGATCCAAATTAGACAAAATAGAACTGCTTATCTACATTAAATATGGGCTGCAAATAATCATTTTTGAAAACAAAAAAAAAAAAACGTAGTGTCATTTTTTATCAGGTTTAGAATAACATTTCCTATTTAAAAGATGTTTTGTTTGTTTTTATCTTTTATGTATTATCCGATACGGCCTTGTTTATACCGAGTGTGACGAACGAAAGACGGTTTTAAATTCTCTCCGAGATCTCAGATACCATCAAAAAATTCAATGAATGGATAAATATTTTAAATACGTATTTAGTCTTTTTTTTTCTCTCCCAGATGTGGACTGATGCTGTTAAACTTTGTGGGGGGGGAGTATTTCTTTGCCTTTCTTTAGGGCTGCTAACCGTTAAGATAAAATGGATTCGATCTTAGTTCTTACAATGCTAAATGTCTAAGTACATATAGAAACAGAGAGAACCACCTCCCTTTAGTTAGGATTACCGAGAGAGTGGGAAAATAATGCTAGAAATATGACAGACACCCTTTTACAGAAAGGTGAACGGTAGAACAAAAAACGTTAGAAACAAATCTCACTTAAAAAGAAAAAAACAATTTCTAATATAGTTTAAAGTCTTTTTTGAAAGTTTTGTTGAAATCGCGCTAAATATAGCAGAGCCTCACGTCGAGGTATAGATGAAAATTTGGTGAATCTTAATACGATATATATCTACAAGATCTATTTTACATGCTTACATCATCATCATCATCATGTCGTGCCGCCAGCACGGATATCCTTGACCATCTCTCGCCACTTTTCCCTATCGTTCATCGCCTCCGGCAGGTCTTCTGGGTTACATCCTGTGTCCTCACATAGCTGCTGTATGTAAGTTCGGGCTGGTCGTCCTGCTTTTGCTTGGCCATATGTGGGGGTCCATAGGAGTACGTCACTTACGAGCTCGTCCTTGCTTCTCCAGCAGTGTCCGGCGTGTCTGGCTCGTCTGACCTGTATAGTTTTCGTGATGGGAGGCAAGTGGCCGTACAGTTGGCGTCTCGTGGGGTGTTGTCGCCAGGACTTGTTCAATATTGCTCTCAACATTCTTGTGTAGTTGCCGTCAAGTTTCTTCTCCAGCCGTTTGGTTAGCGTCCATGTAGTGCATCCATATAGCAGTATCGATACAACCTCTGCCTGGAAGAAACTGCGCTTCATTTCATCGGTCAGGTCTGATTTCCATATTATTGAGAGCCTATCTATAGCCGTCCATGCTTTCGTCAGCCGTGTGTCGATGTCGTTTTCTGTTGATGAGACGCTACTTCCTAGGTAGGTGAATTTGTCCACTAGCCTCAGAGAGGCTCCGTCTAGAGTGGTAATGTTGCCCGATTGGTTGTAATACATATATTCAGTTTTGTGCGCATTGACATGGAGGCCAATGCCTGCTGCAGCTCGTTCCAAACTATGCAGTAGTGTCTCTGCTTGATTAGGCGTATTCGCCAGTAACGCCAAGTCATCAGCGTAGTCGGCGTCTGTGATTGTTTTTGCGAAGCAATGATTATCAAAAAATACTTAAATAGTTTTTCATTAAAAAAATAAATGCTAAAAATGAAGTCTGCATATGTATTATTATAATTATTTTAGCGAAGATAAAGTTAGTATAAGAGAAAGCAATAATTTCTTGTAGGATGACGTTCTTGTGTTTTGTTTTGTTTTTGTTTTTTTGCCACAGTGCTATATAGCCAGATATACGGATGTGTGAAATAGACATAGGGAATCTAAAAACACGAAATTCACGAAATTGGTTCAGGTACGAAACTTTATAACCTTTGAGTTAAAGGTTGTTCGACATGAGGAGAGAAACGCATCATCTTTCTATGCTGACTGCTTTTAC
>OY757911.1:116498273-116523273 GCA_963585895.1 Sepioteuthis lessoniana
GGACGACCAGCTCGAACACATATACAGCAGCTATGTGAGGATACGGGATGTAGCACTGAAGACCTGCCAGAGGCGATGAATAATAGGGAGAAGTGGTGATAGAGGGTCAGGGATATCCGTGCTAGCGGCACGACATGATGATGATGATTTTAAGATTCATATGATTTGTACAACCATTACATGGAAAGTCATATATATATATATATAAATCACAGTTATATCATTCGTGTTTTTATTATCATACCAATATTGTCAGTTGGCATTAATGTCTGATTTTCAATAAGTAAAATAAAGATTGAGTAACGAAATTTGTTTAAATAAATTGTTAGCAAAAACTTTTAACGGTGTTTTGTCTACAATAACTTTCCAATCGCCAGAAATATTTCTAAGCAAGTTAGTGGGTTGTGATAAGAAAATACACAAACCGGCTACAAAAGATTTCAAAGGAGTCAGTATTGAAATACAACAGTTGCTTTTGTTTTATTTTGACAACCAAGGGCGTCGCTAGATTCTCAAGTTAATTTTTTTTTAAATCACTTAACATAGGATCCAAATAATTTACTTTAGAATAACAAGAAGTTGTAAGTATAGAGAGTGGCAAACTTTTATAATTTAGATTATCGTCGACGAGGCGTAGAATACTATAATGGCACCCTCTGCTGAGAGCTAAGACCCTACACGCGAGTGGATAGTCTTCCCTTTGTTACGATGTCCACAATGAATCGGAGTGGTAGTTAGGGTGGCATTTTGGAGTCAAATTTTAAAACAATTAATATTAGGAATAAAATAAGCTTTATAACTAAGGTTTAGTTATTTGTAACTCAAAACTTTTATTCTTTATAAAGATTTATCATTATTAGTCACCATAGTAAGAAACTGTATTTTAAGCCTGGGAATATTGTTCAAAATCTTTAATTAAACCTCATATAGAATATTGTTTCCAGGTCTGCGCTCTTTTGTAGAGAAATTGGAGTGGAAAATTGAGATTCAAAAGCATACAAAGAGGAGTGACAAAAATAATAAAAAGAATAAAAGATTACAGATGACAGGTGGGATTAAAGAAATTAGAATTAACTACTTAACTTGAAAGAGAAATAAAAGATAATCTAATTAGAAATGTCTAATTATGATTGGTATTTTTTCAATATTTCTTCTCGAACAGGAAACTGAAAAGGCAGATTTTAAAAAGTAAGTCTACTAACCAATCAGATTTGTTTTCTTTTTTGTAGAAAGAGTAATAGATTTTTTTGGACAAATTGCTTAATCAGATCAAAAACAGTAATAGCGTAATAAAAATCAGGATTAAATTGGATGATTCCAGAGAAAATGGTAATAGAAAGAATTTAAGAGGGCATTTTTGGAAAATATCGGATAAATTACTAAACAGAATTTGATTTGAACACGGAAATTTTATTAAAATTGTATACGTTCTATTCAAAGATACTATTCTTACAGGTTGATGTGAGAAGATAGTAAATGCGGAAATGCCCAAAGAGACATAGCAAACAATGATACGATTGCATAATATTTATTTTTGATAAGTATTGTTACTTGAAGCGTTAATTATTTCCGAATGATCTTTTTAAAATACTTCCGTATTAAATAACACGCAAAAGCTGGCACGTTTTTAAAACAACCAACCAATAATCCAATTTACCTAAAAGATATTTCATTCAATAAGTTTATTGACTGACTTCATAATATTGTTTACAAGAAACCTGCATTAAATCTCCTTGACTAAGTCTAGATGCCAAGATAGCGTTTTTCTCTTTTAAGTGTTTCTTATGAAAAGTATTATTGAATTTATATAAATTAACTCCAACCAGGAAAAATATAAAAATATCAAAACGATATATATTGCATAATAAAGGATATAAAAACAAAGGTATATATCAAAGAAATTCTGTGTAAATTCCTTACAGTTATTTATTGATATACTTATTCTATGACTTATCCGGCCTTAGCTGGGCCGTCTGGCATTCGTGCCGGATGGGGTATCGAAATCAATGGCAGATTCGAGGCCGAAAGGCCGCTGACTTCGGCTGGGCCACTTTCGGGTGGGCGAGCTGCAACATTGACACCTTTTTCCCCTGTGTATAGCATTTAAGCTATAACCAGGCATCCTTGCCCGGACCCAGATTTGGGTTCGTGAAACTGCTTGGCTCATTAGGCCCACATTGCACTTAGTGGGTCAATGAGCAGCATAGACAAGCAGGGTTCGAGTTTCGGCTCGTGCCCGATCTTCCCCTCCCCTAAACCCCCTCTATAATCGGCCTTCAGGTCTTCATATTTACCAACCCCTCCGCTCGGGCGGGATATGACACAAGGTCAATTTTTAAGCGGAGTTTATCGGGTTTGAATTCAGAGTTTTCCTTCTCCTATACTAGTTGCCTCACTAAGGCTGAAGAACCTAATCTGCCCTACTATTTACCCATAGCTAGAGGGAGAATAATTGGATTCATACCTTTCCCAAGGGTATTAGTGCTATGTGAAATGCAATCAGTCTCGTCCAGGATTTGAACTCGTGTCGCCGTGTCCACTTCCTACGACGATAACCATTACACTACGGGCACCTCTTTCGGGTCATCGATTTTTGTGTCAAATCCTGTGTGGTGGGAGGCAGCGACAAATATCATACTTATTCTATGATTTCATTCATAATGTCTCTGAATTCTTTATTCGTTATATCTATCATCTTGATCCAATATCTTGATCATCAGTCTTCATTATATGATCCAGTGATTAAATGTAGATGGATTTATAGGTTCCCTTGATAGGCATACAGCTTCATTTAGTTTTAAAATTGATTTAAATCTTATTCTCAACTATGTTAAGGCGAAAATAGTTAAAATGCAACAGAAAGGCTAGTGTAGGTTGTGTAGTGATAGAGCTGAAACGATTAATCCTATAATAAGTGAATCCAGCGAACTGAGTAAAAAGAGTACATGACTAAATACGATGAAGGTAATCCACTGGGAATTGTGCAAGAAATTGAAATTTGACCATATCACCAAATGGTATATGCATAACCCTTTATATGTCCTGGAGAATGAGACGCATAATATTCTCTGCTGGTTTGAAATGCAAACAGATCTAATCTCGGCAAGAAAAAACAGACTTAGTAACAGTTAAGAAATAAGGAGAACCTGTTGAATAGTGGACTTTGCAGTTCTCGGTGGACCACAGAGTAAATAAAAAAAAAAAAGAGACCAGTACTTAAGCCTTCCTAAAGAACTAAAATAACTATGTAACATGAAGGGGGTGGTGATGCTAGTTATAACTGGTGCACTCGAATAACCTCCAAATAAAGAGACTATAACCTCCAAATAAAGAGACTATAAAACTTCGAAATCTGAGGACAAGTAGAGACTATAAACTAAAGCTTTATTAAGATCGGCCTGAATACAGGGAAGAGTCCTGGAGACTAGCTGTCATTCAGACTCCAATGAAAGATCATCAGCTAACCCTGGTATGAAAAACTCTCAAAAGTGAAATAGTCAAATATTTGGACCTTATCAAAGAACTAAAAAAAACTGTGGAACATGAAGGTGACGGAGTTACCAATTGTAGTTGTACCCGAAACTTGCAAAAGAGTGAAAAAAATAATAATCATAATAACAAAAAGGAAGTGCCCGTGGTGAAATGGTTATCGTCGTAGGAAATGGACACGGCGACACGGGTTCAAATCCTGGACGAGACTGATTGCATTTCACATAGCACTAATACCCTTGGGAAAGGTCTGAATCCAATTATTCTCCCTCCAGCTATGGGTAAATAGTAGGACTGACTGGGTTCTTCAGCCTTGGTAAGGCAACTAGTCTAGGAGAAGGAAAACTCTGAATTCAAACCTGATAAACTCCGCTTAAAAATTGACCTTGTGTCATATCCTGCCCTTGCGGAGTTAATTTACTAAGCATTTTGCTTAGATGTGGCACAAGGCCGCATGAATGGGGAACCCAATGAGAATCGAACTCACTCGTGTAGGTTTGCTAGTCTACCTTGCTAACCATTACACCACCCGAGGTGCCCTCCTGCCCTTGCGGAGGGATTGGGTAAATATGATATGTTAATAACAAAAAGGAAATCTTAAGAGAGAAAATGAATCTCCTCTAATAGCAGCAAACAACTACACCATAAGGGCCAACTATATCAAAGCTCATTGACCTAGTGGGTAGAGTGTTCGCCAATGGTCCGCGAGTCCGGGGTTCAATCCTAGATCGCGTCATACCAAAGGCTTTAAAAATGGTACTTGATACCTCCTTGCTTTGCACTCAGCAATATAAGGTACGTATCAAGGGTAAAGAGGAGCAATCCAGGAAAAGGAGTAGCACTCTCCCCTACACCTCGGTGTTGTAGCTATTGAAAAGGGAGCCTTCTGGTCGCCCTCGACTACAGTCTCCACCTTTATATCAAAGCTTGAAAAGATAAAACGCAACAAAACTGCAAATGTGGTGATAGAGATTAAAAGATCAATCATATCATTAGCGAATGTGGCAAATTAGATCAGAAAGACTATAAGACTAGACACAACTGGGTTGGAAGTTAATCCACTGGGAACTGTGCAAGAAATTTTAATTTGACCATACGAACAAATGGTATATGCACAAACCAGAATCTGTCATGGAGAATGAAATAAAACACACAAACTCCTCTGTGATTTTGACATACAAACGGATCTCCTAATCTCGGCCAGACAACCAGACCTCAAAATGATCAACAAAAAAAAGAGAACTAGCCGAATTGTAGACTTTACTTCCCTGGCTGACCAAAGAGTAAAATTGTAAGAAAACGAAAAGAAAAAAAAAAGATACGTACCCGGACCTTGCTCGAGAGTTGAAAAAATCTGTGGAATATGAAAGTGACGGTGATACCAATTGTAATTTGTGCTTTTGTCACGAGGACTAGAGGATTTAGAAATAAGAGGACCAGTAGAGTAATATTGTCCAGAATACTGAGAAGAGTCCTGGAGACTTGACGTGAAAAAGTCTCTAAGAGTAAAAATAATTACTTGCTGGAAATTCGTTTTAAGTATTATATACAAATAATATTTTATTTTATGTTGTTATATATGTTGCTGAGAGACCACCCGTTGAAACTGATGTGAAGTAATAACTCAAAGATTGTACTGGAGGTTTTGTTTACAACAGTCTGTAATCGTGATAAGAACAGGAAAAAAACTGATAAAAAAATTGAGAACCAGAATTGAAGCAAACTTCTCTATGAATACTTCAAGTGACAAACTAAGGATATTGCTATTGAGATGACTAGATATTGCTGGACAGAGGAAACTTCAAGAGAGAAACTGAATGTATATTAATAGCAGCATAAGATAATGCCCTAGAGAATAATCATATCCAAGCAAAGAGATTCATGTTGCACCGGAGACTGCAAGTGTTGCTGTGTTGAGATTAATCATTTAAACATGATACGAGGTGCATACGTTAAGTTTCCAGGCTTTTTTCGTACGGGCACTTTTATTGATAGAACACACTCTAGTCCCCTTCGAAGTAATCTCCCCCGGCTGCAATGCACTTGTTGTGCCGTTACAACAACTTCTGCAAGACCCCATCGAAGTCCTTTGGTTTGAGTGTGTCAATGACCTTCGTCACAGACTCTTTCATCTCCTCAATTGTCTCATAACGACAGCCTCTGAGCTTAGGGAATAACCAAAAGTCACAGGGAGCAAGGTCTGGACCGTAGGGACGGTGCGGATCTGTCTTGATGCCCATCTTGGTCAAATCGTCTATGACAAGGATGGAGTTGTGGACTGGTGTATTGTCCTAGTGGAAATGCCACTGAACCGATTTGAAGAGTGCTGGCCTCTTCCGACGGAATCTCTTCCTGAACACTCTTAAAACCTCAACATAGTAACCCTAACCCTAACCCTTTGGCAAATCAATTCTGGTGTATTGTCTTCCTTACTCCTCCCACACCTCTCGTCATCCCTCACAGACTCCCTGCCTTCCTTGAATCTCTTACGCCACTCAGAAACTGATGATTGATTCATGCAAGATGGTCGAAAAGCAGTCTGAAGCATTCCATACGTTTCTGTGATATTTTTTCCGAGTTTAAAATAGAATTTTATTGCATATCGTTCTTCTAAAGTGTCAGATTGCATTTTTGAAATTCACCAGCTGTGACAATCAGGCTTTAGTACGGTGTATTCCAATTGCTGCTGTAGATGTTCATTTGAACCTGAAATCATAAAAATTGGTCTGTCATCTCATCAGATGTATAGCAATAAGATACTGAATTTTCAAGAGTCTACGACAATTTTAAATGCCTGTACAAAAAAGTCTGGAAACTTATCGTATGCACCTCACAATATGCAGAAATATAGATAAATATAATCCCGATAGAAAATAGCATATAGATATTTAGAACTATAAGTAAAGATATGGAGTGATCCCCAAAATAAATTCAGACATGTACAAATATGTTTTAGAGAGGAATAAATTGATTTATTGTTGACGAAATAAAGATTCACTTTCGTTTTAAAAAAAAAAATCGATGATAACCAGAATCTTTTTGGGAAAGTCTGTGTTAGGGTTGAAGATCTGCTACAAAAGTGGGTGAGGCATGAAAGGGAAAAAAGGTGTGATTCACCCAACCGTTTTTCATTCTATACAGAATCAAAATACATGATTCTAGAACTAGATTACACACACACGCACACACACACACACACACACATACACACACACATATATATATATATATATTTTATGAGGCATAAATTTCGTTATTAAGCCACTATTGTTTTTGATTATTTTTTTAAAAATTGTTATTAAATATTCTACCCACCGTCTCTCTCTCTCTCTGTCTATATGTATGTATATATACATCGAGAGAGAGAGAGAGAGAGAGAAGGGAACAAGTCATTATAAAACGTTTCCTTTAAATCAGAAAAGTGCTTTAATACTATCCAATAGAGCACGGTAAAACATAAAATAGATTCTTTTTTACTCTTCTTCATGTCACTCTTATAACTAAAAGTTTCATCTATCAAGAAAAAATACGATCTTCAGTTGAAACATACGCATGTTTTATGTAAAGTTTTGATTTTTTCCAAAAACATGAAAATTCTAATTTTGAGACAAACATAAGATGAGAAAACAATTATATGAACTGTAACTCCACATTCGCGTCTCTGCGACAGGACAGAGCATGTAAAAGAGTCATCTGACGAGACGGAGAATATACCAATAATATTCTCCACCGAAATAAATTTATTATGATGGCTTAACCGAGTTTGAGTCTCCATTTATTTGTACTATATATATATATATATGTGTGTGTGTGTGTGTGTGTGTGTGTGTGTGATACGTCTTACTTTTTTGGTAGGAGTGGTTTCAGGTTGGAATTGGTGGATGAATTTACCAAAATTGTCTCGAGCACTTTTGGACCTTTCATAAGCCATCATCAAGGATTAGTTCCATGTATTAAAGAGTGTTTTTTAAAATAATTTTTGAAAGAATCTTTTTAGGGTTTTTTTTATAACATCACAAAATTAGGTAAACGTACAGTCGGATAAAACTGAGGTACTGATGAATTGAAAAAACAGAACGCTATCAACGGAAACAGAATATTATCAAGAAGTATAGAATATTTTAAAAAATAACTGAAGGCATTTCAAAATATTGTCGCCATTTTCAAAATTAATTCGATTGGGTCTAGGTTTTTTTGTTTTTATATATAGGGCTTCTAGGATTTGTAGTCACGGCTTATTTATTTCGAGTGCTATTATAGTAGTGTTTTCAACTAGAATTTTTCGAAATTTGGATTTGGGAATAGAATGGGTTTTTAGATGTAAGGCTATTGAGCTAGAATCTTTAAGGTGCATCGAAAGCCGTCTTAAAAAAGTAATAATGGTAAGACCAACATTCGTATTATTTTCTTTGGAGGCACAGTCTCCCGAGGGACATTTGAACATATATACGACGTTTGTCATATCAAGAAGTTCTGTGGAGGGGGAAGAGTTATTAAAAATAATTAGTTTGGAGGTTTTAAATTTGTTGTAGAAGCGTTTTCATAGTTTCGTGGTAGATATGCTATCTGATATGCATGATAATATTTTTGCAAAATCGTTTCTAGAAAACCTTTCATTAGGTATCTTGCGCACGCATGCTATATATATATATATATATATATATATATATATATATATATATATATATATATATATAATACGCAAATTGTGTCGAACAAGTCAACTATTTTAGTCTGAAGAATATCTCTACAAAAATAAGGGTTGACAAATACGTCAGGGCTAAATGAGAAACTTTTACCACAAAGTCGTAAACTAGTAGAATTGATATACACCAATTATTGTAATTCCAACACTACCACAAACATTTCCAACTTAACCTCATTTGTGGTCAAAATATTTTGCAAATTATAACTCTTGTTATATGGCACAGCATTCTAAATAGATGTGAATGGAAAGTTTTTTTGTTTTTTTTTATTGACGGTTAAAAACTTGAATCTAAATTCCCGCACAATAAATTTGAAAGAATTTATTCCTGCACATTTATAAAGTTAAACTTTAATGTTAAAAATGGTAAAAATAATCCATTCACAATGAAAGGATGAATGATCACATTCTAAAATCCTTCAAAATCTTTCTTCTAATTCTATTCATGGTCTGGAGCTTACAGTATGTTTTGGGTTCGATTTATTATACAGTTATGATTCTAATTCAGAATTTTGAGCTAAAAATCTGGAGGTCGACTTATTAGCCTGATCAATGTATACGCCAAAATTTACGCTATATATATATATATATATATATATATATATATATATATATATATATATATATATATATATATATATATATAAGCCTTACGTGTTACATTAAGGAATTCTGTCGGTGTTTTTCCTTTTGACAAGGTATGCGTCATTGGTTGATTCTTTTTAAACAATACGAATGTTTTTTGCCTTTTTTTATGGAATTTTTTTTTACCAGATATCAGTTAGCGTAATATATTTCTTTTATTTTATTCACAAATTTTATCATCTTTTTTTTTTCTCACTGTTCGAATTATAGAATAGGTACAAAAGAATTATTGAATGTATATATATATATATATATATATATATATATATATATATATATATTAACCTTATTTTGAAATTTTTGTCAGAAAATCAATACTATATTTTTGAAACGTCATTTGGCGTTTTATTGATATTAATAATGAAATTGTTTCTCAGTTTAAATCAAGTCAAAAACAAGCTGTCAGTACCACGACCGATATTTTGACGTAAGCGTTAGTTCACTAAACACTGTGAGATTTAATTGATGACATAAGGAATGCAAGTTACCATGACTAAGAAAAAAGACTTCCGTGGTAAAATTGAAAAAAATAATTAGGAAAAAACTCTTCTAGAGTTAATAAATGGGAACAATCAATTTCTTCTTTTTCTCTTAATGAATTTGAGGGCATTTAAATTGGTTATTTTTAATTTTTTAAATTTTGTATTACACAAAGACTTATCATTAAAGATACAATGTTTATTTTTATTCTGTCTATATCCGGCCCAATGGTCTAGTGGGTAGAGTGTTCGCCAATGGTCCGCGAGACCTGGTTTCAATCCCAGGTCGCGTCATACCAAAGACTTTAAAATACCTCCTTGCTTAACACTCAGCAATATAAGGTACGTATCAAGGGTAAGGTGGAGCAATCCAATGAAAGGAGTAGCGCCCTCCCCTACACCTCCTACAGTAGCTATTGAAAAGGGACCCTTCTCGTCGCCCTCGATTATGGTCGCCAGCTACTCTGTCTATTGGGTTTGATATCAGACTATTGAGTGTAGGGTCAACCTATTGTTGCCGTTCATCCCTGATCCACTCTGACCCGGGATAATAGTATTTTTTAGGGTTGTGTCTATATAGGTCAAATACTTCAGAGATTATGTTCAATATAATTTTGCCATATATTTGCTTTAAAAACATTGATGGGTGGATCCCTGTGGCGTGGGGTGGGGGTGAAGGGCTAACGAGATCTTTGTAAACAAGTTCAAACCCCAGTTGTGCGATAACGTTTACGTTTATACTAATGCTCCTTAGGAAAGTTATAAACTCCCTTATTCCCCAAGTTGTTGGTTAAATAAAACCATTACTGTTATTCTACAAAAATGGGATTGGCATTAAATAACCCCCGATGATTGATATGTCATTAAACAAAGAAACCAAACCTTAACATTGATAATATAACTAAATATGAAATGTTTACCTATTCAAAAGGATTTTGAAAGTATATTTTTGTACTGTATATAATTGAAAACTGTAATGCAAAGCAGTGGCTTTCACCTTTCCCCAGAGAATGCAGAACAGGGTTCTATCAGTGGGTGGACTAGCTGAGAGGTCAGAAGATCAACCGAGTGAGATCTTGTTTTAGTGCTGAGAGGCTGTGAGACACGAAGCTTGAGGAGATTTTTGAAAAGTGTCAGTCATTTAATGGTTAACCCTAAAATTTACATTAACTTACATTAAGTTATTATCGTTACAACCCTTTGTCTTCAGTATTCTTAATTGTCGAATTATTTCTCAGAAGCCTCACAGAGTGAAACCAAAGACATCCTTCTCATAGAATTGTAACCCATTAACATAGTTTGAAAGCCCTAGATGCCCCACTGTTTTGTCTATAGCTGAGGGAAGAAGTAGTTTCATGTTATTTCTAAGTATATTGATGGGTGGTGGATGTAAGAATTTGGAAATTGAGAGCAATCTCCCAATTGCCTAAAATAAAGAAATGACTCTGACATCGAGGAAAACAAAACAAATTAAAGTCACTTGCATAATTCATTTATTAGACATGAACACAATTAAAAGCGATAAACAGAATCAACACACTGATCACAGACCGAAAATCGGGAAGTTTCGGTTTGTACCTCTACCCTCATGAAAAAATATTTTATAAGAGATCATTCAGGCATGAACACGAACGCGGGAGATGAGAATTTTCACTCAAATCCAAGTCCCAAATCCAAATTTAGCCAGACACAATGAGAGGACAATTGGAATCCGAGTCACTACAACTAGTGAATTGGTCAGCAATCAAAAATTCCAAACTATCGCACCATGGTAGACGCCTTAAAATTGATATGTGTCAATTCCTAACGCTTTACAAGTCAAAGAGATTTCGCTAAAAAAAAAAAAGAGGGTTTCTTTATGTTCTGTCTGATCTTTTTTCTTTCTGCTTCTTCTTCAAGTCAGTCACAAGAAAAGTATGTAAAGTTCTCGTTTGAATCGGGTGGATTGTTCGGGGTGCAACACTGACAATGAGATTGTTTCTAAGCCGTGACAAAATGATTTATAGAGAGTCACAAAAAGCGAGTGAACTGTTTAAGTCAAGAAAAGAGAGGAGATTACCAAATGTTCATACTCTCCCTGGTTCGAGTCTCTGAATCATAAACCACAAAACTCTCATCGTTTTTAACAATAATAACGTTATGCCAGCCAAAAAGGAGCGGAGATAGGGTGTAGTACGAATGTACGGTCATGTTATCAGCACAGAAACTCGAGTCGATAAAGCTACTTTGAATTCCGAATGAAACTATTCGTGTTCATTTTTCTCTCATGTCTTTCGGGAGAAGCATGGATAATACTTTTCCTGCTTTCTCTCCCAGCATTAGAGGTCGTGACAAAAGTTCTCGTCACTGGTATGTTATTGTGTTTAGCATATTATAGTGTTTAGCAACTGGTCAAATATTTGGGGGCTAACCAGTCTTTTTACCGGCCCAGTGATGATCAGAAAAAAACATCTGTTATATCCATAGTAAAATTTGATTGTCAAGGTTTCGGATTTCATGGAGCACACCAAAAAGTAATTATATTTGATTTATTTAAACTAATTATCGATGGGGTTTTTTTTTGCCATAGAGAAATTATATAATTATTAAATTTTGTAAAACAACATGATGGAATCTATAACAAAATAAAGCTTATCAGTATTTTTTTACCCATTGCCCGATTTTTATGCTAGCCTCAAATTTTTTGACAGTTCTATCGACGGGGCTAAGTATTTGCTGACTGTGTGCATAGAGTAAGACCCCCTCATTCAAAAGGGATGTTCTAAGTAAGACACTTAGACGTTTGGTATTAAGGTATTAGTTCTGAAGCTATGGGGAGTGCGGAGTATTTTCTTCATTGCTATTATAATCCGAAGTAGTTATAACCGTCAAATAGATTTGTTTAAAAATTATTTGTATAAAGAAGAATTGATATCATATAACAGTGTGCCAAAAACAATATCTTAAGAAACAACAAAAAATGTAAAATGTACAATAAAAAATGTAAAGATATTCATACAATTCTGATCATTTAGAATATTCGGACTATTGACCTCATTGCTATACTCACTAAGTTTCAGTTGATACGTGGTGCATTCAATAACTTTCCAGTCTTTTTTTGTACATTTAAAATTGTCGTAGATTCTTGAAAATTCAGTATGTTATTGCTGTACATCTTATGAGATGACTGAGCAATTTTTATGATTTCAGGTTAAAATGAACAGCTACAGTAGCAATTGGAATACATCCTACTAAAGCCTGATTGTCACAGCTGGTGAATTTCAAAAATGCAATCTGGACGTGAGGAACGTGTTGGAACGGTACAACAAGTGCACTGCAGCTGGGGGAGATTACTTCGAACGGGACTAGAGTTTCATGTGTGTACTATCAATAAAAGTACCCATACGAAAAAAGTTCGGAAACTTATTTAATGATACTCGTATGTCCTTCAGCCTTCTTCAAATGTTTTTTGCCGAACTTGGGAGCTCAAATTGAACCTTGAATTGAACCCTTTATTTGATCCATGGGGTAGACTGTTCCAATTCTGTTAACTGTGACCGGGTACAATTATCCAATTCCATCAAAAGAAAATTGCCCAAATTTGAAAGGACATATCTTTATTAACTCTCCAAATAATGATAACCACCTTCCCTGTATCGTGTTGATGTACTGCAGCATAATGTTTATCGTCGTAGAAAATGGACACGATGAATTGAATTCAAATCCTGGACGAGGCTGTTTGCATTTCACTTTGTGTTAATACATTTCGGCAAGGCATGAATCCAACTGATTTTCCTCTGGCTATGGGAAAATAATAGGGCTGACTGGGTTGCTTGGTTTGACAACAAGTCTAGCAGAAAGAAAATTCTGAATTCAAGCCTGTCAAACTCTGCTTAAAAATTGACCTTGTGTCAGATCCTGCCTGTGTGAAGGGGGTTGGTGATTACATACAACCTCATATCATAAATTAGACGAAGATTTTTTTGTTTTCACCAAATACTCATCGTTGCATATTTCGCTGGTACAATAAAAGTAAAAGTAAAGATGGCGACCGTAGTCGAGGGTGACCCGAAGGCTCCCTTTTCAATAGCTACTATACTGAGGTGTAGGGGAGAGCGCTACTCCTTTCGCTGCATTGCTCCACTTTACCCTTGATACGTACCTTATAATGCTGAGTGTTAAGCAAGGAGGTATTAAGTACCATTTAAAAAAAAAGTCTTTGGTATGACGCGACCTAGGGTTGAACCCAGGTTCCCAGGACCATTGGTTAACACTCTACCCACTAGGTCAATGAGCTGGTACAATACCAGTTACAATTTACAGCATTATAACCAGGGCAAATGTAAATTAAACCCCAAGATGAAATTTTCTGACATTTAGTCCTTCAACTTCACAAAAATATAATAATAAAAAAAAAACAACCTCTATTTTAATTATTCTTGATTTAAAAAAATCAATGAACATAAAAAAATATAAACTTTCATTCTTATATACATAATTCACGAAAGCTATCCAAGATATTTTTCGACGAGGAAATTAGACTCTATACTGATTAGATATTTGCAGATACTGAAATAACTAGTTAAAATTGGCTCAAATTGGTATTTTAAAGGCATGAACACAAATAATTAAACGAGGTTTTTTGTAGATTGGTTTGGTTTTATGGCATATCAACCATTGTTGGTTATATAATAACAAATCCGGTTTATACTTATATAATAGATATATATGATTTGTAAACATAAGTCAAAAAAGTTAAATAGTCCTAAATATTGCTATGAATCACTAAGAATTCAATTCAACACCAGTAATTATTTTACACACAGTTAAATGATCAAACAGTTCTATTTTTAACAATTCAATTTTGCATAAACCATTCGTTTGCACAGGGTTTAAAAGTCAAGCAGTTCTATTTGACCCATAGATAGGATGCTATCAGGTACCACCACTCCGGGTCAGAGTGGAACTGGGAGGAATGTCAATGAAAAGGTACTCTGCATTTCCCCAAACCCCAACATTACTGGAGCCTCACCATCAGATTGTTTTGTGTCATATCCAGGACACTCGTTGAGGGAGTCTTACATTTCCGCAGAGATGCAGACGGTGTATTCTACAGCCCCATCCGACTGGGCTTATATTTTTTTTTACTCGGTATTCGCTACTTTTAGTATTTTGATATACGTTGGTCCACATACAGCCTTCTAGACCGGCTTCGTGTACCATACCCATGATACGGTTATGTGTGTAACGTACATAGAATGTTCATAACATATATTCATAGAATATAGGAATCCCGAAACACGAAAATCACTTACGACTTCTTATTTCAGGTACGAAACTTTTTATTACCTTTGAGTTTAAAGGTTCTTCGACATAAGGAGAGAGGTACACATTCTTTCTATTCTGGCTTTTCCATCCGCTCCTCCATTTCGTGCGGCGCCTGTAGCGCGCAAATTCGTCTGGCTTCTGCGAGCCCCGAAAGTCGACCCTTCTCGTTCGGTGTCGAGTTCTTAACTCAACTGACTTTTTCAAAATGTCCAAAATCCTTCGCGTGCGCTTCCGGTGTATGACGTCATTCACATCCCATGGTAAAATTTTCTATCTGGAATTTTTATTTTGACATCTGTGAACGACACATCCTCCCCGCACGCGTGTTAACACCTGCGCTCAAGTTTGCACCTAACTAACCCATGTGCTGAGCCGAAAGGTTCTCAACCTAACTAAACCCAAAGGCAAGATATATCAAACGAAATCCCTCGGCCATTATATTACATTCGAACCTTTTGACTGTGTCCCTTATTGAAGTGTTAAACTCCCTCAAAAAATAATTGGATATCCTACGTATCACACTAAACTCCATATGAGGAATGTGGAATACTCCTACATTGTCATTACTTCCATGTCCCCACGCCCTGGAAATAGGTTGATTATGCCATACCAACCTTCTTGGGTTATTTAATGTCAAAGCCATCCTTAAAGAAGAACAGTTGTGGTACTACTCAACTTAGAGCAGGTGGGGGGTTAAAGTGGTTCTTACCTTTCCCAAAGGTCATCATCATCGTCATCATCATCAAGCCGTGCTGGTAGCACGGATATCCCTGATCCTCTCTCGCCACTCCTCCCTATCGTTCATCGCCCTAGGCAGGTCTTCAGGACAACATCCCGTATCCTCACATAGCTGCTGAATGTATGTTCGTGCTGGTCGTCCTGCTTTTGCACGGCCATGTGTGGGGGTCCATAAGAGTACATCACTTATGAGTTCGTCCCTGCTTCTCCAGCAGTGTCCTGCATGTCTGGTTCGTCTAACTTGAATAGTATTTGTGATAGGAGGCAGGTGGTCGTACAGTTGGTGTCTCGTGAGGTGTTGCCGCCAGGACTTGTTCAAGATTGCTCGCAGCATTCTTGTGTAATTGTCGTCTAGCTTCTTCTCCAGCCGTTTTGTTAGAGACCATGTAGTGCACCCATATAGCAGTATCGATGTGACCGCTGCCTGGAAGAAACTGCGATTCATTTTATCGGTTAGGTCTGATTTCCATACAATCGATAGCCTATTGATAGCTGTCCATGCTTTCGCAACCCTCGTGTCGATGTCCTTTTCGGTTGATGCGACGCTGCTTACTAGGTAAGTGAATTTGTCTACTTGTTTAAGGGGGTTCCTTCTAGAGTGGAGATGTCCCCCGTTTGATTATAGCACATATATTCCGTTTTGTGTGCATTATCATAGAGGCCTATGTTTGCTGCTGCTCGTTCCAAACTATGCATTCAAAAGTGAACGTAATAATAAGACTGAAGTTCAAACTTGCTTACTATAATTTTAGCCCCTAAGCTCCCCACCCCAAGTGGTCATCCCTATTGGGGTCCTATCTATGGGTTAAATAGGTTTTTCTGAAAATCATTTGCGTTAGATAGGAATAAGCAAAAGTAAAGTTGGTGACCGTTTTCGAGGGCGACTATAAGGCTCCCTTTTCAATAGCTACTTCACCAAAGTGTAGGGGAGGGCGCTACTGGATTGCTCCACTTTACCCTTGATACGTACCTTTTATTTCTGAGTGGACGTATCAAGTATCATTTTAAAAGTCTTTGGTATGACGCGACCTGGGATTGAACCCAGGTCTCCCAGACCATTGGCAAAGACTCTATCTATTAGCCAGGTGAGCCGGTTGTGATAACAAATAACTGTAGCTATATATGGGCAATGAACGCATTTGATTAACCTCAAGATATGAAATAACCCTGGACATTATTTTCATTGTTTTATTATTGTTATTTACCTAGGAAGCAGCGTCGCATCAACCGAAAAGGAGATCGACACGAGGTTAACGAAAGCATGGACAGCTATCAATAGGCTATCGATTATATGGAAATCAGACCTAACCGATAAAATGAAACGTAGTTTCTTCCAGGCAGGGGTCGCATCGATACTGCTATATGGATGCACTACATGGACTCTAACAAAACGGCTCGAGAAGAATCTAGACGGCAATTACACAAGAATGCTGCGAGCAATCTTGAACAAGTCCTGGCGGTAACACCCCACAAGACACCACCTATACGGCCACCTGCCTCCTATCACGAAAACTATTCAAGTTAGACGAACAAGACACGCAGGACACTGCTGGAGAAGCAGGGACGATCTCATAAGTGATGAACTCTTATGGACCCCCACATATGGCCGTGCAAAAGCAGGACGACCAGCACGAACATACAGCAACTATGTGAGGATACGGGATGTTGTCCAGAAGACCTGCCTGAGGCGATGAACGATAGGGAAAAGTGGCGAGAGAGGGTCAGGGATATCCGTGCTACCAGCACGACATGATGATGATGATGATGATATCAATCAAACGTTAAAATCATTCACTCTCTCAATCAATCAAGATGTAGACGCATTAACAATAATGGCCTGGTTGTGGTTTGTGCCAAGAGGGCGTTATTAAACTGGATCTCCTAGTCTAAGCGAGCAGTCCCCACCCCAGGAAATACCTGCTTTGTAGGGCTGAGTTCAAGGCTTTGCACCTTAGGTGTTCCAATATCGGAAATGTCGAATAGATTAAGTATTTTTTAAAATAGCTGCACATCCGTCACAATTCGTGCGTAGCTCCCCGTGGTAAAACGACCTTGTGTCATACATTGGCTTGATGGGAAGTCAGTTAAATTAATCAAATATTTTTTTGTCATTGCACAGATAGATACCAAACTAAACATTATAATTAGTTTTGGACGGAGATTCGTGTAAGTCTTGTGAAGTGTAAATCATGGACGAGTATTAAAAATAACATCTTACCTCGGTACCGATTCCGGAAGTAGACAGCCGAAACCGAATGAGGTAAAGATGGTATTATATAGCAGAGGAGTGTGGAATGCCCTGTTTTCATTGGCTGTTTACTAAAGGACAGATGTTTATAAGAACGGCCGAAGTCCGGCCTTTATTCAGATTTTTCTTTGCTTTGGTAGAGGCACGAGCGTAGCACGTCGCGATCAAGGAGGCGGCTTGGCTCTTCCAGAGTCATGCCGGGGTTACTGTCGGAGCCGATATGATGCAGAAATAACCCGAAATCAGCAATGAAGACAGATGCATCACTGAAGACCTCCTTGATGCATCTAGGATGTATGATTGAAATAATGGAACCATATTTTTAGGTACAAATTCGTTGTCAGAATCAGAATTATCCAAGAATAATGGAAGAAATTACCATCCTCCATCTTGTTTTGTAATTGAATTCGAAGCTTCATTCTCTTTCTAAATTAGGAATTACGTACTACAACGTGATGACGTAACGCACAAACCATATGCAAATCAGTTCTAGCAACTTCTTTCTAAGAACCAGAACAAATAAAATGTGCATACTATGTTATATGAAATGTAGAAAATTGCGGAAAGTATCTCGCAATCAAAAAAGGTTGACTTTGTTCCTGAACAGTAAGGATTAAAACCTCCCAAACATAAGCTGATAAACTCAACAGTTTCCCAAATTAATAGTTCTCAGCTATTTAAATCATATACACGCCCAGTTTCATGGAATTTATCTGCTCAACACAATATGTTGGGAAGTGAAGAATGGGAAATTTCACCTCAAATAAATTCCTCATCCAAAGTCTGTATTTACTAACCCCGATGCTCGAGAAGGGTGTAACACAAGGTCAATTTTAAGCAGAGTTTAGAATAATCCTTCTCCTAGACTGGTTGCCATACCAAGGTTAAAAGCCTATTCTGCCTTACTATTTATCTATAGCTGGAGGGAGAATTAGAGGATTCATATCTTTCCCGAGGTTATTATTAGCGTTATGAGAAATGTAAACAGCTTCGGCCAGGATTTTTCAACTTAGGTCGTCGTGTCCATTCCTATCGACAATAACAATTCCACCACAGGCAAAGTAAGTCAAAATGTTTGGCATTGGAAAAGATGACAAAGCAGCTACAATACAAGGAAATGGATGCTCGACAGAGGCTAGCGATAAGCACAATAATTTCAATTGTTAAAACTCTGGTTTCTGAATACTGTGTTGTCCCTTAATTGATATTACAATAGAGGGGGTGCCCTTGGTGTAATCGTTATCATCGTAGGAAATGGACACGGCGATACAAGTTCAAATCCTGGACGAGGCTGATTGCATTTCACATGCCACTTATACCCTTGGAAAAGGTATGAATCCAATTATTCTCCCTCCAGCTATGGGTAAATAGTAGGGCAGACTGCTTTCTTCAGCCTTAGTGAGGCAACTAGTCTAGGAGAAGGAAAACTCTGAATTCAAACCTATTAAACTCCGCTTAAAAATTGACCTTGTGTCATATCCTGCGCGAGTGGAGGGGTTGGGTGAATATGGATATTACAATTGAAGATAGGAGTTCATGCAAATTATGCCTAATTAACATTAATCAGATATTTATGGGGTTTTTTTTGTTTGTTTTTTTGTTTGTTTTTTTTTTTTTTTTTTTTTTGGTTGTTTGTGTTTTATGGCTTATAAACCCTTGTAGGTCATTTAACGCCAAATCTATTTCTGTACAAATAATCAGTTATATTTCAAACGATCCAACCCAGCATTAGTCCACAGTTTAATTGTCAAAAACATTTCTATTTCAAGCTATTCAGTTTAGCCAAACAGTTCTAATTCAAACAATCCAGTTTAGTAGCAGTATAGTTTTGGTCCACACATAGTTAAATGTCAAAATAGTACTATTTCAAACAATTCAGATGAGCATAAGTTCGCAGTTTATTTCTATTTGATGCAGAGATAGGGCCCTATCAGATGCTACCACTCCAGGTCAGAGTAAAACTGGGAGCGATGGCAATGAAATGGTACTCCGCATTCTCCAAAGCTCCAGCATCATTAGAACCTCACCATCATATTGTTTAGTGTCATAAACAGGACACTCGTTTGGTAGGAGTCTTACTTTTCTGCAGAGGTACAATCGGTGTATTTTAGTTGACTGGGCAAAAATATTTATTTATCTAAAGTATTTTCGTTTCTTAAACAACAGCTGTGATTCTGAACGTTAAGCAATCTTGCTTTATTAATTACAAACTGCAATAGTCATTATTACTCTTGCTAAGTTGGGATGTTTGCAAGGTTCTGTCTCGAGACACAAATATTCCCGAATAATCTACATTGAAATCTACCCGATAAACGACACATGTCAAACTATTCCTCACCTCTAAATATTGCATATTTCGAAAAGCGTCTGCTTTCAAGAATATTGTTATATTCTTACATATGCAGATTCACATCTACATATACACACAATAATAAAGACGCACGCAGGGAGACTTCTTTATAAATATATGTACCTCTCACTTTATTGCAAGGGTTCGAAAAGGGTTACTCAATGTTTGCGTGTGAGAGGGAGCTGGAGACCGAACATAACTGCAATATTTGACCCCCACTTTTATGGCCGTCAACATTGTGTCTTTCTCGTTCTCCTGATGCTCAACCGGAGGTCCTGGGGTCCACTCTGCTGGGTGCTGGTTTTCTTTACTGCATCTTATCAGCAACTTCTCTGGACCCCAACTCATCAGGGCCCCAAGCCCCTTCGGCCTGGTGTGGCTTTCCCTACCACATCTCGTCTCTCTCCATCTCCAACTGCCTGCAACACAACTGGCACCTGACTCCCGTTTTGACTGCGTTATATAATAGTTCAACGCCCACTCGATCTTTAAAATCGAATATTTAATCGTCATCAAGAAAAAATAACTGTCATGCAGTTCACAGGTCACTCTCTTCCGGTGCATTAGTCTATGAGTGTACCATGGGAATTTTTTAGCTCGTCCCATTTCATCAGCCAATTTCCACCCACGCGATTTCCTCTCATAACTGCCATTAGAACATGTCACCTCCTTCCGGGTCAAAAAGTCAAAATATAACAATATGTCGTATGATTTCAGTGCACAATATTCAAACAATTCAATTGACGGAGCTTAGAATATGCAGATCCCAACTCTGCAGAAAGGGGTGTCCTGGGTATAATACTAAACTGGAGGTGCCCGTGGTGTAATGGTTATCGTCGCGGGAAATGTACACGGCGACACGAGTTCAAATCCTGGACTAGATTGGTTGCATTTCACATAGCACAAATACCCTTGGGGAAGGTATGAATCCAATTATTCTTCCTCCAGCTATGGTTAAATAGCAGGTCAGACTAGGTTCTTCAGCCTTGGTGAGGCAACTAGTCGAGGAGAAGGAAAACTCTGAATTCAAACCTGTTAAACTCCGCTTAAAAAATTGACCTTGTGTCATATCCTGCCCTAGCAGAGGGGTTGGTAAATATGATAATACTAAACTGCATCTGATGGTGAGACTCAAGTTCTGGAGATCAGGAGCACACCTTCATTATCATGACCCCTATGTCCACTGTTAACATCCTATCTATGGATCAAATAGATTCGAGAAAACCATGCACAAACACAGCAACAAAAAAAAAAAAATACTTTGCGGAAGCAACTATGCAAACAATATGAATTCGAATGCACAATGAACGTGATTCTCTTTCCTTTAGGTATCGAATATTATAAGACAGATCGAAATCAATCAAGCAACATAGATATTCAAGATAGAACAACTATTATAGCTAAATAACGTCAAAGCCTAATTTAAAACCGATAGTAACACACGAATAAATAAATCGCAACTTGCAGTTTCACGTTTTCAAGAGAGTTATACGATTATAAAAACTCAAATTCAGTTTTAAATTTGATTTTCAATTCACTTTTGAAGTTATTTTTCCATTGCCTGAGGGGTACAGTGTTTTCAAATGGGCCACGAGACTGGGGTTCAATCCCAGGTTGAGACATACCAAAGACTCAAAAAATGGTACTTGATGCATCCTTGCTTTGCATTCAGCATAATAAAGTAGGGGTTAAGGGTAAAGTAGAGCAATCCAGGGAAAAGAGTAGCACCCTCCCTAATACCCCGTTGTAGTTGTTAATGAAAAGGGAGCCTTCGACTACGGTCGGAAACTTTATATATATATATATATATATATTTGTTTAAATGAAAGACTGCTGCCTAAGTACACACACACAAACTTACATGCACACGCCTGCGCGTGCGCTCACACACACACAAACACACACACACACACACACACACACACACACACACACACATATATATATATATATATATATATATATATATATATATATATTGCATAACTATTCACCAATCGTCCGGGAGACTGGGGTTCAGTCCCTGGTTGAGTCATATCAAAGACTCAAAAAATGTTACTTGATATCTCTTTGCTTAACACTTAGCATTATAAGGTATGTATCGAGGGTAAAGTGGAGCAATCCAAGGAAAGGAGTGGCGCCCTTTCCTTTACCTCGGTGTATTAGCAGTTGAAAAGGAAACCTTCGGGTCGCCGTCGACTACGGTCGCCAACTTTACTTACTTTTAACAGAAATGTATTAACGTAAAAAAACAATTATGGATCCCAAATATTGTTTTTTTATCCGGCTATTTTATGCAACACATATTGGCGTGCACTTTTATAAGCTGACAAACGTGAACATTTCTTTACCAATATATATATATATATATATATATATCGAAAGTATATGATATTTTAACGGACGACACCCATATGATTTCTGTTTCAAAGGTTTTATTTGCCTATTCACAAAGCCATTTATTCATAAGTTAGTTTAAAGTTTAATCCTTATGTATACGTTTAGAGAAGAGAAATATCACCCAGTTCCTTCGATCTGTGTCATTGACGGCGTCAGGTTACTGTGACCTTTGTCTACTCAAGCAATAAGAAGTTGCCACCCTAGTGTGGGAATCCCCAGTATTAGACTTCTTTCCTTCATTTATCACGTTTCTCCAACAGATTAGAAAAAAGGTGAAGACGAACA
This sequence comes from Sepioteuthis lessoniana, assembly GCA_963585895.1. Classification (NCBI taxonomy): domain Eukaryota; kingdom Metazoa; phylum Mollusca; class Cephalopoda; order Myopsida; family Loliginidae; genus Sepioteuthis; species Sepioteuthis lessoniana. Next base: position 116,520,920 of record OY757911.1, read on the forward strand.
CACACACACACACACACACACACACACACACACATATATATATATATATATAGAGAGAGAGAGAGAGAGAGCGAGAAAGAGAAAGAGATAGATAGAGAGAGAGAGAGAGTGAAAAACTGAGAAATCTCAATCTAAAAAGATATATAAAAAAGCTTTAAACTCGATTCAAGTACAATTTAGAAATATTTATTTCAAGATAGTTAACAATAAAATATACATAGTTAACAATAAAATATACGTATTTGCATATATATATATATATATATATATATATATATTTCAGAGAGAGAGAGAGAGAGAGAGAGAGAGAGAGAGACACACACACACACACACACACACAGAAACAGAGATAGACAGACAGTTTTTTACGTCTCTTATTATTTCGCTGTCAAGAATTTGTTTTTTATTATCCATTCCATTATATTTGTCATTGAAAATAATATGTATATATACACACACACACACACACACACACATATATATATATATATGTGTGTGTGTGTGTGTGTGCGTGTGTGTACGTGTGTGTATATTTGGTAGATAGATGGTTGTGTTTGTGCGAGTGCATTCATCTCTCTCTCACTCTCTATCGATATATATATATATATATATATATATATATATATATATATATTGATTTTTATAACTATTCTATAATTCTGATGGTATGAAAAAAGAACAGACTTTACAATTTGCAAATAAAAATTACTACACAAATTGATATATGGAAAAAAAACGCCATAAACAAAAGAAAAGACTAAAAACATTGGGAAGTGGGTGCAGTTGTGCCACATGAAATAAATTGTACTTTAACAAATTGTTATATATCGTATAGTTTTTATTCAGGATGCCTTTTAGGAAAACACTGTCGTTGCCGAATATATATGCATATCTATCTATCTATCTATCTATCTATCTGTCTGTATATATGTATATATGTATGTCTTGATAAGGTTCAAATATAATGGAAAGGACTAGTAGTAACCCTTAGCTAAAAAATAGTTGCTTACATTAACGATTTTGTGATCGTTTACCAAGTCTTACCTTATAAAAGAATATACACACTGTCTGCGTGTGTGTGCGCGTGCGCACAAGCGTCATACGTTTGTGTATATATAAACAGTAATGTAGAATTTTTAGCTTTTCACCAGCGATATGTGTGTTAAAATACAAAAACCTAAAAAAAAAAAAAAAAAGAAAAGAAAGAAAGAAAGAAAAAAAGAGAGAGATAAGAAACAGTTCATTCATCCTCAGACCGAAAAGCTCCCACCCATTAACTGAACATAGTGCGGTGAATCTTGGAGGGAACGGACACAAAACGTCAAAGACTACAAATGGCGTCCGTACGAAAATATTGGCTGCTTTTCAGAATATTTGGGTCACACTCCTCCCTCACCTCACCCCGCTACTCCACGGCAGCTGACATGGGCAACGTCTTACGCGAATGCACTTGATAACCTCTTGCCTTGGATGTCTGACTCTTCACAAGATGGAGAGAAAGAGAAGGAGAGACAAAGAAACAGAGTGACAGAGAATGACTGACTTGTTCTTTAGGATCTTCAGAGATGCGTGCGAAGGTGAAATTTTGTTTGTCAATGTCACGGCAAGAGTGAAAACAGGGGTAGGGGAAGGAAGAAAGAGAGAGGTAGAGTGAGTGAGTGTGATGAACAGAGACAGTGCCCGGTAGGGCGCCGTCTGGCGAATCCATGAGTAGGTGCAAATGACGATTTTAAAAATATCTACTGACGACGACAGGAAACATTATGTTCTTATATTCTTGTTCTTATATGGATGCATACATACATACATACATACACAAATACAAGCTGGTACACATACGTATAACATATGGATATCACACTGATTCACATTGGTACAAAAAAGTGATGTGGAATATATATATATAAATTCGTTTTTATGTTTTTAAAGCGTTCTTAACAACGTGCATTCACTTTTTAAAGCAATATATAAATATATATATATATATATATATATATATATATATATATATATATATATATATATATATATATATATACCTGCTTCTCCAAAGAGATGTACTCTTATGGATCCCCACACATGGCCGCGCAAAAGCAGGGCGACCAGCTCGAACGTACATTCAGCAGCTATGTGAGGATACAGGATGTTGTCCTGAAGACCTACCTAGGGCGATGAACGATAGGGAGGAGTGGCGAGTGAGGGTCAGGGATATCCGTGCTACCAGCACGATATGATGATGATGATAATATATATATATATATATATATATATTAAAGCAATGCACACACACACACACACACACACACACATATATATATATATCTTTTATCTTTTTTTACGCACACACACACACA
>OY757911.1:116528273-116530773 GCA_963585895.1 Sepioteuthis lessoniana
GACTGAGATCTTGAATCTTAGAATGGCCAACAAAGTAGGAGAAGGAAAACTCTTGATTTAAACTTTGCTAGACTGAGATCTTGAATCTTAGAATGGCCAACAATGTAAGAGAAGGAAAACTCTTGATTTAAACTTTGCTAGACTGAGATCTTGAATCTTAGAATGGCCAGCAATGTAGGAGAAGGAAAACTATTCATTTAAACTTTGCTAGACTGAGATCTTGAATCTTAGAATGGCGAACAATGTAGGAGAAGGAAAACTCTTGATTTAAACTTTGCTAGACTGAGATCTTGAATCTTAGAATGGCTAACAATGTATGAGAAGGAAAACTCTTGATTTAAACTTTGCTAGACTGAGATCTTGAATCTTAGAATGGCCAACAAATTAGGAGAAGGAAAACTCTTGATTTAAACTTTGCTAGACTGAGATCTTGAATCTTAGAATGGCTAACAATGTAAAGTAAAAAGTAAAGTTAGCGACCATAGTCGAGGGTGACCCGAAGGCTCCCTTTTCGATAGCTACTACACCAAGATGTAGGGGAGGGCGCTACTCCATTCCCAGGATTGCTCCACTTTACCCTTGAACCGTACCTTATAATGCTGAGTGTTAAGCAAGGTGGTATCAAGTTCCATTTTTTAAAGTCTTTGGTATGACTCGACCTGGGATTGAACCCAGGTCTCCCGGGCAATTGGCGAACACTCTAACCGCTGGGCCAATGTCCCGGTTGATTTAAACTTTGCTAGACTGAGATCTTGAATCTTAGAATGGCCAGCAATGTAGGAGAAGGAAAAGTCTTGATTTAAATTTTGCTTAAAAATTGAGTTTATATGGAATCCTGATCTTTGGGAGAGGTGGGGTAAACTCCCACAAACCCGCAAATGAATGCACGTATGTGTGTAAGCATTTGTATGTGCATATTGGCACACAAAAGATAGATTGGAGTACATTTTTTATAATAATGTTTATATATATATATATATATATATATTCCGGCCTATTGGCATAACAGAATGTTCCCAAATAGATCGGGAGACCGGAGTTCAATCCATGGTCGAATCATACCAAAGACTCAAAAATTGGTACTTGATGCTGCCTTGCTTAGCACTCAGCATTATAAGGTATGGAACAAGGGTAAGGGGAGCAGTAGAGGGAAATGAGGAGTGCCCCTCTACACCTCGATGGAATAGCCTTTTAAAAAGGAGCCTTCAGGTCACACTCGACGTGGTCGGCCAACTTATATATATATATATATAGAGAGAGAGAGAGAGAGCGAGGGAGAGAGCGAGGGAGAGACGGTTAGGCAGACAGGTAGAGAGAAAATGAGAGAGAGCGAGAGAGAGAGAGAGACATATGTAAAAACATATTGGTTCCCTCTATTCAAATAAAATCTAATCCACATCAATAACAATTTTTTCGTTGTTTCTATAAAACAAAGCAAAAAAAATGGAGTGTCTACGAGTTTGTTGGAGGAAGTTCAGTTCTTTCAAATTATTCGAGATAAAGTTATTTCAAAAAAGTGGGTGAATTTGTGATCAACTTTCAATTTAAATCCAAAATAAATCAGTTCTTTAATTTTAAGAAATTAAAACATCAAAACAAAATTTTACTTACAATCTTTTCGGACAAAAGCGAGTTTTTTGTGAGGAAGAGTGCGTTGCACTTGGAAAAAGGTATGAATCCAATTATTCTCCCTCCAGCTATGGGTAAATAGTAGGGCAGACAAGGTTCTTCAGCCCTGGTGAGGCAACTAGTCTAAGAGAAGGAAAACTCTGAATTCAAACCTGTTAAACTCCGCTTAAAAATTGACCTTGTGTCATATCCTACCCAAGCGGAGGGGTTGGGTAAATATATATAACATTTCTCATTTTGGGAATAATCTTAATTTTTCGAGAAAAAGTAATCTGTCAGAAACTGCACTCTCTTTTGTCTAGAATGTACAAGGAACTACAACCAATACTACTGATAATATTAATAATAATAATTATTATTATTATTAGTAGTAGTAGTAGTAGAAGTATTACTACTATTTGTGATAGTCATGATGACACTTAACCACATCCATAGGAAATGCACAGCCGGATACAAACTCAATAAAACTCATGAAAATATCAGTCACTTGATGTACATTGACGACATTAAACTTTTTGCCAAAACCGAAAAAAAAAAAAAAATCGGAAACACTCATGCAAACCGTGAGAATATACAGTCAAGATATAGGAATGCAATTTGGCATAAAAAATGCGCTAGTAATGAAAAGTGGCAAACGACACATAACGGAAGAACTGGAACTACCAAATCAAGTAATCAGAACGCTTGGAGAAAAGAAAACCTACAAATACTTGGAGATATCGGAAGTTGACACCATCAAACAACAGGAAATAAAAGAAAAAAAGAAAATTAAAAAGAGCATCTCAAAAGAGCCAGAAAATTACTCGAGACAAAACTCTTGAGTAGGAACCTTGTCAAAGGGATAAATACCCGGGTTGTCCCCCGGGTAAGA
>OY757911.1:116535773-116550773 GCA_963585895.1 Sepioteuthis lessoniana
GTTTAACATAAGTACATAGTTTAAACACAGTTAAATGTCAAAACAGTTCTATTTCAAATGTTTCAGTATAGTGTAAGTAAGCAGTTTAAATGTCAAAACAGTTCGATTTCAAACAATTCAGTTTAACATAAGTACATAGTTTAAACACAGTTAAATGTCAAAACAGTTCTATTTCAAATGTTTCAGTATAGTGTAAGTAAGCAGTTTAAATGTCAAAACAGTTCGATTTCAAACAATTCAGTTTAACATAAGTACATAGTTTAAACACAGTTAAATGTCAAAACAGTTCTATTTCAAATGTTTCAGTATAGTGTAAGTAAGCAGTTTAAATGTCAAAACAGTTCGATTTCAAACAATTCAGTTTAACATAAGTACATAGTTTAAACACAGTTAAATGTAAAAACAGTTTATTTCAAACCATTTAGTTTAACATAAGTACAGTTTAGTTAAATTTTAGCCGTAGATGAGATCCCTATCAGGTGTTACCACTCCAGGCGAGAGTGGACCTGGGAGCGATGGCGATGTGGGAGTACTCTGCAATCCCCAAAGCTCCTGCATTACTGAAACCTAACCAACAGATTGTTTAATGTCATACCCTGGACACTCGTAGGGGGAGCCACAAACCCTCTGCAGAGATGCAGTCAGTGTATTCAAAAGCCCAAGCTGAATTGGCCACACATAGTACTGAGTCCGAAGCAATGCGGTATCAAGTACCATTTTTGAGTCTTTGGTATGACTCGACTTGGGATTGAACCCTGGTCTCCCGGACCATTGGCGAACACTTTACTCTTTAAGCCAATATATATATTTAGTGGGTTGAGTGTTCGCCAATGGCCCGGGGGACAGAATCAACTCCCGATCGAGTTATACCAAAAACTCAAAACATGGTACTTGATGCCGACTTGCTTGGCACTCAGCACTATAAGGTAAGGATCAAGAGTAAAGTGGAGTAATCCAAGGAAAGGAGTAGCGCCCTTCCCTACACCTCGGTGTAGTAGCTATTAAAAAGGGAGCCTTAAGGTCACCCTCGACTACGGTCGCTAGCTTTACTTTATTTGTATATACATATACATTTTACATTCAGAAATATATTTCATGTAGATGCAGCTACAAAAAGATGACGACTGTGCCGCCATACTGTCTTTACAGATAATTAATATATATATATATATATATATATATATATATATATATATATATATATATATTCTTTAAGAAAAAAAAACAAAGAGGATTTTTTTTTTAAAAAAGTATTGCTCTGTAATATTAATTACATTGAGCTCTCTACCAGGAAAATTTTAAATGTTCAGTTTGTGAATGATTTTCTTGTCCTGAAGGAATTACTCCCAAGACTGGTTTAACTGGACCGAATAATACTACTATATATATATATATATGTGTGTGTGTGTGTGTGTGTGTGTGTGTGTGTGTGTGTGTGTGTTGGTTCAGGCATATATACAAGGTGTGATCAAAGAGTATCGAAACTAGAGTTTTATGGGGGGTGGGGGTTCTATTTAATTTTAGTACAACATTTAAATGAACATTGTGGTGAGTCATCGTGGCATAGTAGGCTAACGTGCTGGACTGTGAAATCGGAGTAAATAAGTCCAAACTTCAATTGCCCAGCTACATTTACTTCGGCCTGACACCTTTAGAAAAAGGATGAACCCCCTTATTTCTCCAGTTATGCGTAAAATATGCACAACAAGTGTGTCTTTGGCATTGCATAACCCACAAAGGTTAGTATGCCATTTAACAAAAAAACCAATCCAAACCAAAGAAAAGCAATTAAATCGGCATAGCCGGGCAAATATGTCTAAGCAGTATCAAATTTTAAAGCTTTTTGATTATCAGTTTTAGTGAGATAGAAGACTGTGCAAGGGCCAAACTTGCAATTTTCTCTAGACTTTGATGCGATGCCACTTTCTTGTTTTCATTATTGAAATATATATATCACCGATAAAATCTTTGAGGACGTGACCGACATTTAAAAAATACAAAAGCGTAGCTTCGTAACATACCAAAAAGTGATTTTTAAAAAAAATATTAACTTTCCGTTTATTGTTTATTTCTTTCTTTCCGTCGCGAATTATTTCTGAACATACCACGTACTGAAATTTGGTATATTTTCAGTATCTGATTAACTTTAGAATTATTATCATTGTCAATTAATTTTTTTTTTCTAGTTAAAGATACGATGCAGAAGTGACTAATGTGTATCTGTTGATAATTAATTATATTAATTATGGATCGTTAACGTTTTTATATGTTCAGTTTCTTTTTAATCTAAATAGGAATATATTAGTCATGTCATCGTGACAAGTCGACGATTAACGATGATAAAATGAATAGAAATAACCTCAGTTGTAACATTATAATCAACAACATCATAAAATTAATCTCCATTTTCTTGTATATTACCGAAATTCTCTCTTACTTACACGCACAAATACCTTTACACACAAATACTAAAATACACACACACACACACACACATATATATATATATATATATATATATATATATATATATATATATATATATATATATATATCTTCGTTAATACATATTTGATTAAACAATATAGATATACTTTGTCTAGACATTTTTGTATTTATCCTTTCTAGTCACTGCATCGATTTTATGGTATCCGGCGGAAATTGGTTAATAAACCTCCCATAATCAATTGGTTTAGAGGAGGTGCCCGTGGTGTAATGGTTATCGTAGGAAATGGACACGGCGACACGAGTTCAAATCCTGGACGAGACTGATTGCATTTCACATAGCACTAATACCCTTGGGAAAGCTATGAATCCAATTATTCTCCCTCCAGCTATGGGTAAATCGTAGGGCAGACTACGTTCTTCAGCTTTGGTGAGGCAACTAGTCTAGGAGAAGGAAAACTCTGAATTCAAACCTGTTAAACTTCGCTTAAAAAATTGACCTTGTGTCATATCTTGCCTGAGCGGAGGGGTTGATAAATATGATAACCAATTGGTCCCAAGTACTTATTTATAACAGACCGATTTACGATATTGCGTATTACTGTTTAATGAAAATAATATCCACTCAGTTGCGTGGTTTCAAGTATTCCGATCCAATACTAATAATTATATATTTTCAAGTAATAATTTCGATTTAACAATTGATTTAATAATAACTCGTTTGTGTTCAGTTAGATAGTTTTCAGTGAGTAATAATCCTTAGAAAACAATAAGAGCTTCCACTAACATTCTTTTAGTGAGAAACATAATCTCTATTAATAGTTGTAAAAAATTTAAACGTAAGAACCATTTACGTCACAGCTATAACTGATAATGTGCATTGTAAAGATGAAACATTTAATTAGATTATGAGTGAATGCAACTAACTGGCCCAAAAGCAATACAAGAGTAGACATGACTAGTTTGCAAATGTGATCCACTGAGAACTGTGCAAGAAATTAAAGTCTGATCATACTGTTATATGCAGAAATAAGAATCCGTCCTTGAAAATGCGATCTATAAAATTCTCTGGAACTTTGAGTTACAAACGGATCACCCAATCCCAACCAGAAAACAAGACTTAGTCTTAATCAATAACAAGATAAAACAAAATTTATATGTTATTTTTTGCTGTCCCAGCAGATCATAGAATGAAAATAAGAGAAATCAAAAAGAGGGTCAAATACTTGGAACTTGCTAGAGAGATGAAAAATGTGTGGAACGTACGTGTGACGGTGATAGTAATTGTAGTTGGTGCGCATAGAAGGGACCGGAGCAATTGGAAATCAGAAGAAGAATCAAAACTATATAGAAAATAGCATAGTTAATATCACCAAGAATACTGAGAAAAGTCCTGGTGATCTGAAGAGACTTGCGGTTGCCCCATTGAAAGTCAAGGCCGGAAGAATTGGAAATCGAAGGCCGATCGAGATCATCTAAACTACAGCATTGTTGAGATCGGCCAGAATACTGAGAAGAGTCTTGGAGGCGTTAGGAGACTTACAGTCACTCAGACTCCAGTGAAAGACCAACAAAACCTCACAAGGTATTATTATTATTATTATATGCGAATTGTGCTCGCTGTTTCGAGATTGTATGTATTCTGTATATTTATGATATTTAGTGCGTCTTTTGGGTGATATATTTTAGTCACATTAGTCTTGCTCTCCTAAGTAAATGAGCAGTTCCGCAAGGTGCAGATTTTTGTTTTTTTATATTGGCGGGGACTGTTAGGAATCTTCTTTATGTATTCATCGGCCCCTTTCTTGATCATACCCCAGTATCCCATCATTATTATTATTATTATTATTATTATTATTATAGATTCAAGAGAATAAATTTGTGCTTGAGTATTGTGTTGTGGGTGAGAGTAACAAAGCGATATGACTGGAAAGACGCTGGATTCGCGACTGCAGGAGAGAAGAGCATTGTATAAAATGAAAAAAAAAAAAACAAAAAAAAAAAAAAAACAATTGCGCACTTTAAAAAAATGAAGTTCTTGAAAGAGATGTGGATTTGGAAGGAGAAAAACGAAGAATGAGAATGAGAGAGAAAAATAAAAAGCGATTGAGAAAATCAGGTAGAGAGAGTGAGAAAGAGAGAGAGAAAAGAGAGAAAAGAGAGAGAGAGAGAGAGAAAGAAAGATAGAAACGGAAAGAGATTTTAAAAATGGAAACGCATTCCTTTACCGGCTAACCTTGCAAAAAGGAGAAGAAAAAAAATTTTTAAAAAATGTAAATAAATAAATAAATTTTTTTGAAAAAGTCGGTCATGATGTGTGGGTGTGCGAGGCGGAGAATGGGTGGGGGTGACTTGCCTTGGAACGTGAAGCAAACGGAGCAGCCAAACGTAATGATTTAATACACTTCTTTTGCAGCGAGTGTGTGTGTGGAGGGTTGTTTTTTTTTTTTTTTTCTCTTTTCATGATGAAAAAGATCTTAGAAGGGTTCTTCCCGTTGTTGTTCTTATTGTTATTTTTATTGTCAAATTTAAAACGTAGGGAGATTAGTCAAATTTTTCATTTTTATAAATATATTAAAAAAAGAAAGTAAATATTAGGAAATTATTTCAGACAAGAAAAAGAGCGTTTTTATTGTTATAAAAATAAGGAGAAAATTTATTCCATAATATTAAAAAAAAGTAAAAACAGAATGTAAGGCAGACTCTCCAATCCCGGCCCGCAGACCAGAACTAATGTTAATTAACAAAAAAAAAAAAGGCTTTTCATTTACTGGATTTTGTTGTTCTAGCAAATCACGGAGTAAAAACGACAGAACATGACAAGACAGACAAATATTTCGTCTTGCCTGAGAGAAATAAAGTTGTGGAAAATAAAAAAATGGTAATACTAGTAGTTAGTGGAACATTTTCCAAGAACCTAAAAACGAGACAGGTTGGGAGGAATTGGAAATCAGAGGACAGGTCGAAAATATCCAAACAATACCACTGCTAAAATCAATAAGAATTCTTTGAAGTTCAGGACCTCAGAGTAGACTTGCTGTCACTCAGTCTCCAATGAAAAAACACCTGTTATACCTAGAATTAAAAAAAACTTACAAAGAGTAAAATAATGAGATAAACTAAAGAAATTGCTCATGAAAATACACGGACACGGCTATACAGAGGACACCTGAAGAGTGAAACTGAACCATTCTTTATATGGCTGTGAGAACCAACAACCTAAATGCAAAATGTGTAAGACTTGGGAGAAAAGAATTGTTTACAATGTTGAGGAAGAGATAAAACATTCAAGCCGATAATTTTCTTAGCTTGTCATTTGAAATTTCCATACAATTGTTTTCTTCCCATTTTCGTTTTCTAGATATTTTTAATGTTATCTTCCTGTTTTCTTTAAATTATTTATGTTGATATTTTAAATTCCTCGTTGCTATAATTTGTCTTTCTTTGACCTTTCTTGTGTTTTATTCGAGTCCCTTAATTATTGCATCTACGTATTCCTCAATGCTAGCAAGTCGACTTCCTCCTTCTTTCCTTGACACGTGTTATCCGTCTTCGAATGTAAGACTTTGTGCATTGTCATCGATTTCCTTGTTATTTGATTAATATATCTCAGTTCCTCTCTTGTTTGTTTTAAGAAGGGTCCAGAGTGGTTTACAAAGGAAACTGCTCTGGTCTTTTTCTTTTTAACGAAATTTCTACGGCAGAGTTCAGTTTCGAGAAATGTTCTGGTTCTTCTAAGGTATTTTTTAAAGCCTTTTTCTTTCATGTCCTCTTGATTGATGATATCCGCAGTGTTTGTAGTCTTGCTGGATTGGGTAGTTCTATTCTTTCTATTATTATTATTATTATTATTATTATTATTATTATTCACTCATTAGAGCTTTTCACATCAGCATTACCCGATGATTTTTCACTGGAATCTGAGTGACAGCAAGTCTCCTTAAGTCTCCAGGACTCGTCTCAGTATTCTGGCCGTTCTCAATGCTGTCGTTTGGATGATCTTCACCCGTCCGCCAACTTCCAACTCCTCCAGTCCCTTTAGCAATCCTTTAGTTACTGTTCCAAACGCACCAATTACAATTACAATTGGTATAATTGTCATCTGCATGTTCCACAGTTTTTTCAATTACCTAGCAAGGTCGAGGTACTTATCTTTCTTTTCACGATCTTTCAGTTTTATTTATTATTATTATTATTATTATTATTATTATTATTATTATTATTATTATCTACCGGACATTAGCATGATGATTAGAGAATTCGCCAATGGGCTGGAAGACCTGGGTTCTATCCCAGGTCGAGTCATACCAAAGACTCAAAAATGGTACTTGATGCCTCTTTGCATAACTCTTAGTATTATAAGGTACGGTCAAGGGTAAAGTGGAGCAATCAAGGGAACGGAGTAGCGCCCTCCTCTACACCTCGGTGTAGTAGCTATCGATTACGGTCGCCAACTTTGCTTATTATCATTATTATTCCTTTCGAGTTTTTCATATCAACGTTAGTTTGGTTGGTGTCGGCTCATCCTCCAATTTCCATCTCTTCCAGCCTCCTTACTAAGCTTTTGAGACCGTTCCATGTGCACCTGTTACAACTGGTATCACCGTCACCTTCAAGTTGCATAACTTTTTCGTTCTTTGCCAAGGTCCGAATACTTGTCGATGTTTTCGTTTTGATTTTTGCTCTGTTGTCTGCCGGGATGACAAAGTGCACAATTCGACAGGTTCTCATTTTCTGGAAATTATCATTAGGTCGAGATTTCTGGCTGATCTTATCAATGCTTTGTTCTGGACGATCTCAATTTGTACTCTTATATCCAGTTCCTCCAGTCTCTTTTCCGAACCTTTGTGTATTGTTTCTTGTGTGCCTTCTATGGTAGGTATCACAATCATGTTCCACAGCATTTTTAGCTCTCTAGCAAGATCCATTATTATTATTATCATCATTATTCTTTGGGAGTTTTTCACATCAGCGTTTGCTGATGGTCTTTCACTGGAGTCTTTCACTGCTCCAGGACTCTTCTCAGTATTCTGGCCGATCTCAGCAATGCTGCAGTTTTGATTTTCTCCACTCCTCCTCTTATTTCCGAGTCTTCTAGTCATTTTCCCAATCCTTTGTTGACTGTACAAAGAGCACCAATTATAATTGGTATAATCGTCACTTTCATATTCCACAGATATTTTTAATTCCCTTGCAAGTTCGCGGTACTTATCCTTTTTCTCGCTAAGTCCATAATTCTGCAAGTTTTTTTTTGTTTGTTGTTGTTGATTATTATAAAGTCTGGTCATTGGCCGAGATTAGATGATCCGTTTGTATCTCAAAATCCTAGGGGAGTTTCTCCAGGACAGATTCTGGGTTGTGTATATACCATTTGTTCATAAGGTCAAATTGAATTTTTTACATTGTTCCAACTGGATCACCTGGCCCACCCAGTCGTGTCTAGTCTTGTACTATTTCTGAGCTAATTTGCTGCCTTCACTTATTATCATTTGCTCATTAGAGTTTTTCACATCAGTGTTAGCTGATGGTCTTTCACTGGAGTCTGAGTGAGAGCAAGTCTCCTCAAGTCTCCAGGACTCGTCTCAGGATTCTGGCTGTTCTCAGCAATGCTGTCGTTTGGATAGTCTCCATCCGTCCGCCAACTTCCAAGTCTTCCAGGCCTTTTAATAATCCTTTAGTTATTGTGCCAAAAGCACCAATCACAATTGGTACAATCGTCACTTTCATGTTCCACAGCTTTTTCAATTCTCTAGCAAGGTCGAGGTACTTATCTTTCTTTTCACTTTCCTTCAGATTTATTCTGTGGTCCGCTGGGACAGCAAAGTCAACAATTTTGCAAATTCTCTTTTTTTTTGTTAATTATTATTATTATTATTATTATTATTATTATTATTATTATTATTATTATTATTCTCTTTGCAAGTTTTCACTACGAGTTTTAAGTGGTTGATTTTCACTGAAGTATCCATTGACAGCAAGCTTTTTCGGATCTCCATGACCCTTCTGCGTATTTTAGCCCGTTCAACAGTGTTGTGGTCTCGATGGTTTGGCATCTTCTTATAATGTATTCCACTAGTCTCTTTTGCAGGCTCTTAGTGACCGTTCTAAGGGCACCAATTACAATTGGAATCGTCTTCATGTTCCGCAGTTTTTTTATTTTAATTCTCTGAGAACGTCCAAGTGTTTGTCAATTTTTTGCTTTCTTTCATTTTCACAAAGTGGTCCGCTGGAACCGCAAAAACCACCAAATGACTCGTGATTTTCTTCTTATTCTTTATTATGTTCTTCTTAAACATTGTTATCATTATTTACTCTTTTAGAGTTTTTCACATCAGAATTAGCTGATCGTTTTTCACAGGAGTTTAAGTGACAGCATGTCTCCTCAAGTCTCCAGGACTCTTCTCAGTATTCCGGCCGTTCTCAGCAGTGCTGTCATTTGGATAGTCTCTACTCGTCCGCCAACTTCCAAGTCCTCCAGGCCTTTAAATAATCCTTTCGTTATTGCACCAAAAGCATCAATCACAATTGGTACAATCTTCACTTTCATGTTCCACAGTTTCTTCAATTCTTTAGCAAGGTCGAGGTACTTTTCCTTCTTTTCACATTCTTTCAGTTTTATTCTGTGGTCAGCTGAGACAGCAAAGTCGACAATTAAGTCCAGCTTATATTTTGCAATTATTAGATCACTTTCAGGAAATCAGTTAATCGTGGGTAAATGTTGAAAAGAAAAGATTTCTTTCAAAATAGTTTTGGTTTGATTTCTTTTTTTAATGGCACATCAATCTTTTTGCGTTATATAATGCCAGACCCAAAGAAGAATATAGTGGTCCTATTTATTCCATACATGGGCGGAGAACGATTCATACCTCTCGACGAGGATTATTCCGAAAATGAAGGTAATGAAGCCCCAGCAGATTGAACTCTCTTACTAAGTTGTCAGAAACCAACACCTCAGCCTAATACTCCACGGGTACTTTTCCGCTTTAAAAATCGTTTTCAAGATTTAGCAATATATTGCTCAGATTATACGAACATATATATATATATATATATATACATTTGCCGAGTCATCTGAGGCTGTAGAATACACCGACTGCACCCCTGTAGAGGGGTAAGACCCCCACCAATGAGTGTCCTGATATATGACTCTAAACAATTTCGCCCAGCTGGCTGAAGTTGTAAAATATACCGACTGCACCTCCGTAGAGGGGTAAGACCCCACCCCAATGAATGTCCAAGTTATAACACTAAACAATCTGATGGTGAGGTCGCAGTGATGCTGGAGCTTTGGGGAATGCGGTGCACCTCTTCATTACCATAACTCCCAGGTCCACTCTGCTCCGGAATAGTAGCAACTGATAGGGCCCTATCAATGGGTTAAATAGAACTAACTGCATACTTATGCTAAACTGAATTGTTTGAATTAGAACTGTTTGACTTAACTTAATAACTTGAAATGAAAATGTTTTTGACAATTAAACTATACTTACATTTAAATTGCGTGCTGATGCTAAATTGAATTATTTGAAATGGAACTGTTTTTGACATTGAAACTGTACTTGCATTAAACTAATTTGTTAAAGATAGAAGTGTTTTGACATTTAACTGTGTGTAAACAAAATCTGTACTTATACTAAACTCATTTAGCTGAATTAGTACTGTTTGAATGAACTGAATAGCTTGAAATAGAAATGTTTTTGACAATTAAACTGTGTACTCATGCTAAACTGATTTGTTTGAAATAGAATTGTGTATTTCCATAAAAATTGATTTGGCGTTAAATAACCTACGAAGGTTGATATGCCATGTAACTTAAACAACCAACCAGTCAATCAACTATAAATATATATATATATATATATATATATATATATATAACCTTTATCCAGCATAAACGGCAGTTTATGAGAGTTTTTTTTAATAATAGATATGCACTTTAAATTCTCTATGTAAAAGAAGTAAGAATTATCCAGTACAACTTGCAACTGATTCATAATTTTTTAGGATCAGCATTTGCCCTATCCCCATTTTTGGATATTTTATGAGTCAGTTTTCTGCCGCATGACTTTTTTTTAATAAATACGATGTGACACCCTCACATTCTTTGTCTTAAAGAAACAAGAAAAATAATAACAAAATCAAAATAAATAAATAAATAAATAAAACGAACAACTAAACGTTGACATTCGGCATCTAATTTCATTGTTATCTACAGTTGTTTGGTAGAATATATAGATGGCCTCAAAACAAACGAGCAGTTATATATATATATATATATATATATATATATATATATATATATATGCATTATTAAATAAAACGATCGAAATACCAAGTAACTAATAAAAAGAAATAATTTTGCTCTCTGTCTATCCATCTGTCTATCTACTCATCAATCTATGTATCTATTTATATCACTTTATTTAGAACAGTCAATATCAGTTAAGTCATATTCTCATCTATCTATCGATCTATCTATCTATGAGCCCAGTCAGCTGAGACTGTAGAATACGCCAACTGCATCTCTGCATTAAGGTGAGATCCCTCTCCCACAATGAGTGTCCTGCATATGACACTAAACAATCTCATGGTGAATCTCCAGTTCTAGAGATTTAGGGAATGTCGAGTTCCATATCATTACCATTACTTCCAGGTCCACTCAAACCCAGATTGGTAATACCCGTTACACTCACATCTATGGATCTAATGTAACAATTTAACCGTTCAATTGTGAGAAAACAAACGACTGATATTAAATTGAATTGTTTGTATTTTATAGCAATACTTGAAAACATTTAACAGTGTGCAAACAAATGAGCACTTGTTTATTTGATATGTTACCTACAAAGTACTCGTTTTTAAAGTTTATATATTTAATGTATATGCATAAACAAGATTTGGCATTAAATAACCTACAACTGTTGATATGCCATAAAATCCAGACAACTAAACAACCATATCTATCTATCTATCTATCTATCTATCTATCTAAAATGTTAAAAATGATAAAAATGATAAAAAAGGTTACGAAAGGTCATTCTAGGTCTTGAAAATTTTTTCGACAGTAATCTATCTATCTATCAGAAATGTTAAAAATTATAAGAATGTTAAAATTAATGAAAATATTTACCAAAGGTCATTCTCGTCCTTGAAAATTTTTACAAGTTATCTATCTATCTATCAATCTATCTATCTATCTGTTAGCTGTTGGTGACGAAGATACGAAGCGAGGTTGGTTGGACTTAGTGTTTGTCTCTGTCGTCAACACTCACAGCCGTTGAACTGAACCAAAGGAGAGGTGAGGAGCCAGACGCAGTGACCGACTTTGAGAAAAAGTGAATAAATAGACTTAGACGAGATGATAGACCTGTGTTATTGCTGCAGACGTTGGGTGAGAAAGGTGGCCACCCAGCGACTGACAGGTGCGCTTTGAATATATATATATATATATATATATATATATATATATATATATTGACTAGTTCTTGTCAAGATTAGCAATGGCTATACGGCTTAAGATCTTATTTATTGTTACAACTGCTTCGATGAGGGTTTTAGTTTTGCGGAAAGGTTAAGCGAAACGTTAATCTTTTTTTTTCTAGCAACTATCAAGTACATATTGTGCATTCTGGAAGTGCTTGAGGTGTTATCGTCTTAAAAACGGTCATGAAGACCCGAGTTCAAATCCTGAACGAGACTGCTTGCATTTCTAATTGCGATTATACTGTTAGGAAAGGCATGAATCCAACTATACTCCAGTTATGAGTAAATTGTCGGGCAGCCTGGGATCTTTAACAACCAGTATAGAAGGAAAACTCTAAATTCAAACTTTGATTTTAATTCTATGGCATATCAACTTTTATGGGTTATTAAATGCCGAAGCCATCCTTGTAGAAGAAGAGCAGTTATACTATTTAACGCATCGCAAAGTTATCAGATCGAAAGTGAATGCCATTTCGTGAGTGGAGTCTGAACTTACTTACTACGATGTCGTAGTTCAGTTCTTTAACTATTCAATACAAACCTATAAAAACTGCACTTAAAAAAAAATTGACCTTGTGTCTCATTCTGTTCGTGAGGGAGGGCTTGAGTAAATACGGTGCATATTCATGTTTAAATTGATCGCATGTATCCCTCTATTTATGGACATGCAATCATTAAGGAAATTATATCTAAAACTCAGAATTTTTCTCTGTCCTTTCCATGAGATTTGCATTTCAACCTTTGAATAAATACCCACAATATCTCGATGATGTCAACGTCTTATTTATAATTACTTAGACTCGTGTAAATAGGGCACATTTAGTTATACATAAGTACAGACAGTTAAAACAGGCACTCTTGCGTAACGGTTATCGGCTAAGGAAACGGAGAAGGTGTCCCAGTTCAAAGCCTTAACGAGACTGTCAGCATTTTACTTCAAGTTAATATCTTTAGGAAAGGCTTGAAACCAAGTGTTCTCCCACCAGCTCTAGGAAAACAAGATGACATACTGGATTCTTTAGCCTTAGTTACGCAAAGAAAAATCCAGAATTCAAATCAGGTTTACTTACTTGTAACTTAAAGATTGATCCTGTGTCATATCCTACCAAAGATAGAGGGGATGAGTAAATAAAAAAAACAAAAAAACTTACAAATATGTCATGTTTGGAAAAAGCTTTTGCTTGAGACAGACAGACAGACAGGGAAGGGTTTAGAGAAAAGCAGAGTGGTTGGTTGGTTGGTTGGTTGGATTTATTGGTATATCAACCTTTGCCAAATCCATTTTTATTCAAATAATCAGTTCTTTATCAAGCAATTCATTTTAGCATAAGTACACAGTTTAATTGTCAAAAACGTTTCTATTTCAAGCTATTCAGTTTTGTTAAACAGTTCTAATTCAAACAATTCAGTTTAGTATAAATAGAGATTTTGTTTGCACATAGTTAAATGTCAAAACAGTTCTATATTAAGCCATTCTGTTTAACTTGAGTACAGTTTCAATGTCAAAAACAGTTCCATTTTAACCAATTAAGTTTAGCCTAAGTAGGCAGTTTAGTTCTATTCAACCCATCGATAGGGCCTTATTCAATGCCAGAGTGGACCTGGGAGCGATGGCAGTGATGGAGTGCTCCGCATTCCCCAAAGCTCCACCATCAGTAAAACCTCACCATCAGATTGTTTAGTGTCATAACCAGGACACTCGTTGAGGGGGTCTTACCCCTTCTGCAGGGATGCAGTCGGTGTTTTCTACACAGGTCAAAAAGCAGAGTGTTCAGAATAAGGAGAAAATAACATTTTAGAATATGGTAAAGACTAAATGAGTCTTTGAAATATATAACTGCTACTTGTCAAGACTGTGTATACATGCAACAGCATTCTCTGTTTGGTTTGGTTTGGTTTGGTTTCTTTGTTTTAATGGCATATCAACCTTCCTAGGTTATTTAATGCCAAAGCCATTCTCCTAGAAGAACAGTATTGGTACTATTTAGCCCATAGCTGGGCGGATAAGGGGGTTCATACCTTTCCCAACGGTATTTTGCCCGAAAGTGAACGTAATAGCCCGACTGGAATACGAACTCGCTTACTACGATTCCGCAGTACATTGCTTTAACCATTACACCACCAGGACACCCCCAGCTTTCTCTGTGTATTCAAAGGAAGTAATTATCCAAGCCAGAGTCTCCGAGAGAAATTTTACAAGACGGTACAAGTCTATTTTCTGGTCCCCAAGATAAGTAAATATCGTTAATTTTCTTTTACCGTAAATTGCAGTGTATCAGTGAATCTAACATATAGACCGATTTCAAAATTTTTCGCTTAAAATTCTTAGTTATGAATTTCTATGTTTCATATTGTTTAATTGGTCACCCCTCTGCCCCAAATACACAATATACTATAGGTAAACTATATGAAACATATACAAATCTTACACATTAGAGCTTTTATTATATGAATTCGCTATCAGTTATGTTATCATGAAATATCGCTTATGAACAACAAACTGTAGTTGTCTGACTGTCTAACTGAGTGCTGTGACGTCTGGTTAATATTTACACACAGTGTATCAGCTGTTGGAAATTCTATGATATAGAGTTGATAAAATACTTTATCTGAATTTGAGTTTTATAATTTTATATCAATCTTTGGTAATTTGTTTAACATGTCCATCAAACACGAGGTTGGAAATATTTGTAGCAGACTGCTGGGGTTACGGTCAGTGGTGTAAATCGATTTTTGATATTACTATTCAACGGCTCGACCACTCCTTCCCAGCTATATTAGCGCTATTAGAAATGCAAACAGTCTCGTTCAGGATTTGAACTTGGGTCATCATGACCGTTTTTAAGACGATAACCATAACACCTCAAGCACTTCCAGAATGCACAATATGTACTTGATAGTTGCTAGAAAAAAAGATTAATGTTTCACTTAACCTTTCTGCATAACTAAAACCCACATCGAAGCAGTTGTAACCATAGGATTTTAGCCCTGTTATATAAGTCAACCCCTAGTTCTGTAGAGATTTTTTTCAGGCTTAAGAAGTTGTCTTGTACTCTGCAATTTAAGCTAAGT
>OY757911.1:116555773-116563273 GCA_963585895.1 Sepioteuthis lessoniana
GGTGTAACACATTTCGACAAAGATATTGCCAATAATGGAGTATCTATTTCCTCCCTTTAGTTTATTGCTTTCCTCAATTGCTAAAATGTTGAAAAATATCAAAAATGAAGTCTGAAAAAGTTCTTCGGTTAATAAAGAACGAAATATTACCTCTAAACCTGTTATAAGTGTTTGATTTATCCACTTTTCCACATTTTTTCTAGATTTCTTGCGATTTTCTTTGTTTTAATTTATTAATCATATTTACCAACCCCTCCGCTCGGGCAAGATATGACACAAGGTCAATTTTTAAGCGGAGTTTAACAGGTTTTCATTCTCCTAGACTAGTTGCCTCACCAAGACTGGAGAACCTAGTCTACCCTACTATTTACTCATAGCTGAGAGGGATAATAATTGGATTCATACCTTTCCCAAGGGTATTAGTGCTATGTGAATTGCAATGTCTCGTCCAGGATTTGCAATCGTGTCGCCAAATCCATTTCCTGCGACGATAAACATTACACCATGAAAATACGTTGGACAAGAGAGGAAGAAATATTTTGTGTCATTACTTTTTTGGTCTGTTCCAAACAGCGGTCGTGTCGATACTGCTATATGGATGCACTATATGGACGCTAACTAAACGGATCGAGAAGAAGCTTGACGGCAACTACACAAGAATGCTGCAAGCAATTTTGAACAAGTTCTGGAGGCAACACCCCACAAAGCCCCAACTGTACGGCCACCTGCCTCCCATCACGAAAACTATCAAAGTTAGACGAACTAGACATGGAGGACTGCTGGAGAAGCAGGGACGAGCTCATAAGTGATGTTCTCCTATGGACCCCCTCTTATGGCCGAGCAAAAGCAGGACGACCAGCTCGAACCTACATACCGCAGCTCTGTGAGGGTACGGGATGTAGCTCTGAGGACCTACCAGAAGCGATGAACAATAGGGAGGAGTGGTGAGAGAGAGTCAGAGATATCCGTGCTAACGGCACGACATGATGATGATGATGATGATGACTTTTTTGGAGACAAAATCTTTCAAAATTGTTGGCAAAATTTCACAAGAAGTTTAACTTAACAATAATTCCTAGAAAAGCCAAATTCATCGTTGGATATGCAAATTTCAAGCCACAGGGTCAATAAACAACCTCAACAAGAAGGCAGAAAATTCCAGATCTGGTAGGAAGTTGACAGCAAGATGTCCAGACAATGTGGATGTGGTGAGAGATTCTGTCGGAAGAATTCCGAAAAAGTCCCTCCAGAAACGATCCCAAGAACTTGATCTTTCACGGGCATTGTCGGATGATTTCAATCAATTTCTCTTCTTGACATGTGGTTTGACCTTTCTAAAGAGACTTGATTGTTTTTAAGACTCGGAAGATGACTTGAAACAATATTAATTATCATATTAATGGGTAACATCTATTTTGAGACACCTTGGATAAAAATAACAACAAAAACGCCTACAAATCCTTGAAGCCATCAATATTGAAAATTAACGACCAAACAGGAACAAAATTGTATACAAAATATCTTCAACAATTAACACGATAACCAAAGCACCCTTAATAATTATAAAATTCTCCCAACAAATTACATTTCGCTTCCAGACTTAACAAAAACTTAGAAAATATTAATTTATCAAAAAATAATCCACGTCATAATGATCAATCGATATGGTCAAATGAACTTGAGTATAGAACATAGGGCAACTTCTCTATCAGGTGGACCCTGATACAAGTAAACTAGCAAGAAAGCGTGGAAAAAAAAAATCAGATCAGGAAAAATGTAAGTTTTAAGATCTTTAACCATAATTATCTCAACAATTACTGGCTATCAATATATATACAAGCATATATATATATATATATATATATATATATATATATCGGGTATTATTCGGTCAAGTTAAACCAGAGTTTCAAGAGCCGAACATTTAAATTTTCCTGGTAGAGAGCTCAATGTAATTTATTACAGAGCAATATTTCTTTAAGAAAAAAACCACAGACCGGTTAATTTAGGATTATAAATTTATATCCATCCTGTTTTTCAGTTTCTAGTGTGAACCAAAGACACAAAGAAAAAAAAAAATTATACAGGTCTTTGTTTTTTTGTTTTTTTTTCTTTGTTCACACCAGAAACTGAAAAACAGGATGGATATAAAACAGGATGGATATAAATTTATAATCCTAAATTTACCGGTCTTTGGTTTTTTCTTAAAGATATATATATATATATATATATATATATATATATATATATATATATATATATTCATTCATTTGTAGTGTAATTGTGGGAGGAAATTGACACTGTGACCCAAGTTAAAATCTTGGTCGATGTTGTTTGCGTATCACATAGCCTTAATACACTAGAGAAAAGAATGAATATGATTAAATTGTTCAACATACTGGGCTTATTAACATTTATAGGGCAACTGATCTCGGAAAAGGAAAACTCTAAATTCAAACAAGTTAAACTCCTCTTAAAAATTGATCTTGTGCCACTTCTTGCTCGATCGGAGGATTAGGAAAGTATATATGCACATACATATAATCTACTTAGCTATATTTAAATATAAATTATGATCGATATCATTGAAAGAGTTTATATATATATATATAATTTAAGATAGGGTAATCAGAGTCAACAGCCTATGAATTCATTATACCAATACTTAGTCAGGTGGTCGCATCGGCGAGAATTTGAAAATTATAAAGTACCATCCTACTCTATATTTACGGTATCCTCACTTTGATATATATATATATATATATATATATATATATATATATATATATATATATATACGAGGAGCATACGATAAATTTCCAGACATTTTTCGTATGGGCATTTAAAATGGTTGTAGATTTTTGAAATTTCAGTATGTTTTTGCTATACATCTTATGAGATGACTGACCAAATTTCATGATTTCAGGTTCAAATCAACAGCTACAGCAGGAATTGGAATACACCCTACTAAAGCCTGATTGTCACAGCTAATGAATTTTAACAATGCAATCTGACACTTTAGAAGAATGATATGCAATAAAATTGTTTTAAACTTGGGAAAAATGCCACAGAAACTCATGGAATGCTTCAGACTGCCTTTTGACCATCTTGTATGAATCGAGCATCAGGTTTTTTTGGCATAAGAGATTCAAGTAAGGCAGGGAGTCTGTGAGGGATGATGAGAGTTGTGGGAGGAGTAAGGACCTCAGAACACCAGAGTTGATTGGCCAAAGAGTTAGAGTTAGGGTTAGTATGTTGAGGTTTTAAGGGAGTTCAAGAAGAGATTCTGTCGGAAGAGGCCAGCACTCTTCAAATCGGCTCAGTAGCATTTCCAGTAGGACAATGCACCAGTCTACAACTCCATCCTTGTCACAGGCTATTTGACCAAGATGGGTATCAAGACAGTTCCTCAGCCTCCCTATAATCCAGACCTTGCTTACTGTGACTTTTGCTTAATCCCTTAGCTCAGAGGCTGTCGTTATGAGAAAATTGAGGAGATGAAAGAGGCTGTGACGAAGGTCATTGACACGCTCACACAAGAGGACTTCCATGGGGCATTGCAGAATTTGTTGTAACGGTAAAACAAGTGCATTGCAATCGGAGGAGATTACTTTGAAGGAGACTAGAGTTTCATGTGTGTACTATCAATAAAAGTGCTCATAAGAAAAAAGTCTAGAAACCTATCGTATGCACCTCGTATATATATATATATATATATATATATATATATATATATACATATATATATATTCAAGCATTCTAATGAATGATCATATGAAACTGATATTTTGTTTCTAACTTGACAGGGTAGGATATAATATATATTGAAAATATGTATCTGCTATATTGATTGTAAACTTTTCATCTCATCTTTGACGGTATATCAATCATTCAAAACTGTTTAAAAACTTTTCTCTAATCAATAATAATCAAAGTTGAAACAGTCAAGAATAATTCAAAAGTAAATAATTATGAATATATTATATTATAAGGGTGTTGGTTGTCACTAAATCACTTTGTGGGTATGTGCCAAACAAAATGCTATATATATATATATATATATATATATATCTTTTGGTCATATGATTCTAGTTAATGTATGTAAGCGTTTTTTGGTTGTATTTATTGAAGTTTGATGATAATAGCAATTTACTAAGCATGGCTTAGTTGTGGCTCAAGGCCAGATATATTGAGATGCCCAGTAAGATTTGTACTCATTAGTAATGGTCTGGCAGTCTTGGTGTTTCACCATTGCTCCACGTGAAGTGCCCTCGATGATAGTGGACAATTTACGGAATGTCTTAAATTCTTTTAATTACATTCAAGAGAACACAGATCTGGATTTGATGAACCTAAAAATCGTCCCAACATTCATATATATATATATATATATATATAAACAATTTTAGAGAAATAATATTCCATTCAAAATTGTATCAATAAAAGAGTGCTATCTAAATATACATCACACGTACACACGGAAACACAAAAACACACACATACACCCACACATATACACATAGATATAAGTATATTACAGCACAATCTATTTGTCAGTATCTCACTTGGTAGATTAGTGGCAGACAAAATGCAAGGTTCTAACTGATGACAGTCGTATAAAGATGGCGTGAAACCAGTGGTCGCTTTTAACCATCAACGCAATTAGATATATATAAAATTCATATATATGTATATATATATCATTAAATAAGTTTTCGTATGGGCACTTTCATTGATAGTACACACATGAAACTCTAGTCCCCTTCGAAGTAATCTCCTCCGGCTGCAATGCACTTGTACCGTTCCAACAACTTCTGCAAGGCCCCATGGATGTCATCTTGTGTGAGCGTGTCAATGACCTTCGTCATAGCCTCTTTCATCTCCTCAATTTTCTCAAAACGACAGCCTCTGTGCTAAGGGAATAACCAAAAGTCACAGGGAGCGAGGTCTGGACTATAGGGAGGCTGAGGAACTGTCTTGATACCCATCTTGGTCAAATATTCTGTGACAAGGATGGAGTTGTAGCCTGGTGCATTTTCCTGGTAGAAATGCCTTTGACCCGATTTGAAGAGCGCTGGCCTCTTTCGACGGAATCTCTTCCTGGACTCCCTTAAAACCTTAGCATAGTAACCCTAACCCTTTGGCCAATCAACTCTGGTGTTCTGGCGTCCTTACTCCTCCCACACATCTCATCATCCCTCACAGACTCCCTGCTTTCCTTGAATCTCTTACGCCACACAGAAACTGATGCTCGATTCATGCAAGATGGTCCAAAAGCAGCCTGAAGCATTCCATACGTTTCTGTGGTATTTTTCCAAGTTTAAAACAGAATTTTATTGCATATCGTTCTTCCTCACATCCAGATTGCATTTTTGAAAATCACCAGCTGTGACAATCCCAGTTCCTTCTGTAGGTGTTCATTTAAACCTGAAATCATAAAAAATGGTCAGTCATCTCATAAGATGTATAGCAAAATCATACTGAATTTTCAAGAGTCAACGTCAATTTTAAATGCCTGTACAAAAAAGTCTGGAAACTTATTGAATGCACCATGTATATATAAGATTATAGATTCCATGTTTTTTTCAAAATAATGTTCAAGAAACATTATCAGTTTGAATTAATGCTTTTGGAGAATCCGTTCTCTAAATACAATTATAATCCGTGACGTGATAATGTCATCATAGTACCGAACTTCTCAGTGGAATAGTAGATAATTCGGGTGCTCGGTTGGTGGATAACTGACCATAGAATGGCTTGCCTAGAGGAATTGATTCAATTGATATTATCAGGGTACTGTCAGCGTATTTTTTAGCACTACTGTTAGGGTCAGTTGAAACTAGTCATGATTGTAAACAGATTTATTAATAAATTTCTGCATGAAATTACTCATGAGGGTTTGATATGCTGTAATATAAACAAAACCCGTCTTCAGCCTGTTTAATAACTGTTTCCTTTCTTTCGTGCACTCTCCTCTCGAATGTATTATTATTATTATTATTATTATTATTATTATTATTATTATTATTACTACTACTATTATTAAATCCTTTAGAGTTTTTCACATCAGCGTTAACTGATGGTCTTTCACTGGAGTTTGAGTGACGGCAAGTCTCCTCAAGTCTCCAGGACTCTTCTCAGTATTCTAGCCGTTCACAATAATGCTGTCGTTTGGATGGTCTCCACCTGTCCGCCAACTTCCAAGTCCTCCAGTCCCTTTAGTAATCCTTTAGTTACTGTTCCAAACGCACCAATTACAATTGGTATAATTATCACCTACATGTTCCATAGTTTTTTTCAATTCTCTAGCAAGGTCAAGGTATTCATCCTTCTTTTCACATTCTTTCAATTTTATTCTGTGGTCAGCCAGGACAGCAAAGTCGATCATTTTGCAGATTTTCTTTATTATTATTTTTTTTTTGCAAGTTTTTCACACCCGTATTCCCTGGTGGGCTTTCATAAGAGTCTGGGTGACAGCAAGTCTCCTCAGGTTCCCAGGACTCTTCTCGGTATTCTGGCCGATCTCAACAATGCTGTATTCCAGATATTATTATTATTATTATTTTTATTTATTTATTTATTTATTTTATTATTTTTTTTTTTTTCATTTTTTTATTTTTATTATTTATATTGATATTAACGTGCAGGTGCTTCTCTTGCTGCTGGACACACGAGAGCAAATAACTTGCACACTTCTCGGCTCAGCTAAACGAAATCGACTCTCAAGGCCAACGTAGTAATGATTAAGTTGATGATAACAACCACGGTGACGACGACGACGACGACGATGATGATAATGCTGATGCTGATATAAGCGAGTGACTGAAATTGATGCTGTTATCTTGTGCAAGAAATCGAAGCGTGAGGTCAGACTGTTCTTCTTGTTCATCGCTGTCTAGTGAGGTAATTGCCTCACAGAAAACCAAAAATATCGGCGCTTCATCGGCCTAGACAAAATCCCACTCAAAAC
The DNA here is from genome assembly GCA_963585895.1 of Sepioteuthis lessoniana. Lineage (NCBI taxonomy): Eukaryota > Metazoa > Mollusca > Cephalopoda > Myopsida > Loliginidae > Sepioteuthis > Sepioteuthis lessoniana. The sequence continues at coordinate 116,562,744 of OY757911.1, forward strand.
GCGTCCTCTGTCTTTATACGCACACACATAGACGGATTTATATGCACTAAAATTTATACATACATACATACATACATATGTATAAATGTCATGCTGAAGAACGTGTGATAGTTTACAAGATAGTACTTGCTAATGTTTCTATTCTTATAAAATGTTCGGCTGTAGTGACCTTGTGTCAGACTAAGCTTGAAGTGATCACAGTAATACTTTTTTTGTTATTTTCATCCCATGATATTAAGAAAAAAAAGATCTATTTCTAATTAAATAGATTCTCACGTATTTAATCACGTTTAAAGATTTATATAGCTGATAAAATATCTATCTATCTATCTGAGGGGTTGAAAAGTTCCCGGCCTGACTAAGGAGGGAATGACACGAACACACATTGTTTAAAATTTCAAAAGTTTCTTTTTTTATGTTCAGCTGGCAAGACCTCAGATAAGCTGATTGCATCCTATAGAGAAAGATAAGAAGCCCGTCCATCACAAAAAAAGGGATATCCTCGATACGAACCTAAATAGCATCTGAGG